>JAULCE010171199.1:0-11724 GCA_032359355.1 Macoma nasuta | reverse complement strand
AGCTAGATGCACTACTTCTATCATGAAATCTGGTATAGATCTACACTGTTTGAACTGTCTTATGGTTGGAAATCGCATAGCAATGCTCATGTATTCATGGATTATTGGTCTCACACTGGGTATCCTAGGGGGACAAAAAGTGTGCACCTTGTCTATCCATCCTTCCGGCAACTTTTCCTGGTCATATTTACCAAGCTGTAAAACTGTTATTACCAGAGTCGATATCTTCATGCATCTGTGGTAAACTGTTTGTTGCATACCAAAATAAGAGCACTGTGACCTTCACCTTGACCTTTGAACTCATTTGAAGAAAATCCTCCTGGCTGGTCTTTAACTTCCATACTAAATGACACTGGGATACCCATGCATCTTGGGTAGAAGGTGTGTGTCATACCATAATTAGGTCACTGTGACCTTCAACAAGCTTGACCTTTGAACCCATTTGAAGAAAAATCTTATATGTCTATATCTCCTACACTTTTGTGAAAACTTTTCAGGGATATAATTGCTGACCTGTAAGTCTGAAAAATCTCCAATTGGGTGTGTACATACATATTTGGATGTAGGTGTGTCCTATCCAAAGTTTGGTCACTGTGAAACTCACCTTCACCCCATTTCAGGAGCCCTCTGAACTTAGTATACTTGTACATTGTTTTCATGTGTCATTTGTAGTCGACAATTGGCATGAATAGTTTTAATATCACAATATTAGCATCTGACAAAAAATATCAATTGGAAATGAAAATGGCAAATTTGAATTGTTTTAAAATATTGTGGGATATTATGAGCAAATGCCTCATTTCTCACAATGTTTTTTAAAGATCATCTGCTACAGAGCCGAGAAAAAGGGGTTTCTATGAGGTAAAGGGTTAGCTCTCTACCACATATGCTTATTTTAGACTTATCCACAAGGCCTAAAAAAAGTGTTTGTTTAGGGAAACCCGACCATACCTAGCAAAAATTGGCCTACCCTAAAAAAAAATTTCCGTTTTCAAGAATGTACATTTAAAAACAGATGATATCAAAGTAATATGGTAAGTTTACAGTTTCTGTTACAATGTATGTGCACTTTAACTTCCCAATGATATATCAATGATTTCCACAAGTTCAGTACCCGTCGGCCAGGGAAAATCCAAATAAAATAAAATAAAAAAAGGAGCGTACCTACCCTACCTAGCTTTTTTGCAGACGTTATCCTAAACAAACATTTTTTTAGGCCTAATACAAATTGATACAATCAAGATATATTTCTAATATGCCCTCGTTATACTTGTAATTAAATGTATGTAAAGTTAGATGGTTATTATCTAACAATTGTTTCCATACAGTTAAAATGACCGGCGTAATGTCAAAAGGGACAATTGGGTAATGCAAACAGTGTAGACCCGGAACGGTCGCAACATCTCTGACCAAGGTATACACTATTTGCAAGTGGGGAGGGAAAAAACATTTTACCCTTAAATGAAGAACATATTGTAAAGTGTACGATTGAAGGGTACGTTAAAAGCGTAAAAATGTGTCACAATATACAGTATACAAAGTCCCTCTACTTAATTAATGTGACCATGCACTCAAAATAGCATATGGTTCAGGGTACCTTAACCATGAGAAATGTATTATCCCTCATATATAATTGTTAATGTCAAAGCATTAAGGAGACAACTTGTAAAAACAGTCGCTATTCAATGATGAAATGACATCTAGCTAACAGATGCTTACATTTTGAAGCATGTCAAATGTTTCCTAAATCACGCAATGGTTTATTTTCCTTTTCATCATTGAACAGAAATTTTTGTATTTTTAAAAAAATGCCAAGCTACAACATTGAGCATTTTTACGTGACATTATGCATAGAACATATAAGTTTTATAAACAATGGCTGTCAAGTTACGCTTTAATTAATGAATTTAGCTTCTCAGGCAGAAACATCGGTTTTCGGAAATGATCAATTTTCTCAAAGCTTCAAGGAATCTTCAAGGTCAAATTTTCAAAACACAATAGCCTACATCTGCTATTGAAGCTTAATTAATTTATCAAATGATAACGTGCCCTTCCTTGTTCAATATACTGATATAATCTATAGTTGCATAATGTCACGAAAAGATGCGTAATTTGGTATTTTAAAAAAATACAGTAATTTTTGTTCCATAATGAAAAAGGAAACGTGCTATTGTTGTGTACTTGAAGGAATTTGTGATATGCTACAGAATGAGATGTAAGCAATTTAAACGTTAGTGAAATGCTATTTCATCATTGGCTAGCGTCAGTTTTTACATATTTTCTCCTTAGTGCTTTGAAATTAACATTCATGTGTGAGGGTTCATACATCGTTCGTCTCAAGGTACGGTGCCCCTAGCTAACATGTTAAAAGTAATTTACTGTAGCCTAGTTTAGTCCTAGTTTAGGTCAGTGGAAATAGCACTGCCTCATGACACCTGGGTATTCCACTGTCACACTAATCTTTGATTGAACAATACCCTTAAACTAGGCCTTTAAACTAAGCCTTTAATGCATTAATTTCCCTTGATCTACACTTACCTACCACATGACTTTAAATAGGGACATCATGATTCTATATTGAGTGGCCGCATTAGAGGAGTTATTTATACTGTATGTACATTTTTTTTAAATGTCCCGTGATGTCGGCTAGTGTCTATACATTTATAGACACGATACCGTTTCTCTCGTCCTATAGGCCTACTTCTGTTGGATGGCAATGTTTTCAATAGACATCTGCCACTATAGTGTCAAAATGCGTATATCATTTGGAAGACTGTAACTGAAGTATCCTTTGCAAACAGCTTGGTGCTTGACCAGATGCCGAGTAACTCGGCATCTGATCAAGCTCCAAGCTGTTTGACACTCAGAGTGTACTTATTCTACCAAAGAAAGTAAATAAAAATATTTGAATATGAGCAGACGACAAAAAAGTGCAGACGAAAATATCACAAACGGCAATTGTCGGTCTTTCAAAGGATATAAGAGGCGTACTGTTGAAATATTCCCTTCTTGAACCATAACTTACTAGCTCTCTAAAATAACCTCAATGATGATTTCTAACAAGCTTAGTCACAGGACAGTATTGTAGTTTATACTGGTTACAGTGTTTGTGCATAATGTATCATTCACATACTAGTATATCCCTTGGTCCCTCACCGCTGTGGTTTCGAGCCTCGCAAGGGGTTAAAATCTTTACGTGAGGAAGCCTTCAGGCTGGCTTGCGGTAGGTCAGTGGTTCTACCCAGTTGTCCTGAGTATCTGGGGTCTTCCTCCACTAGTAATTAGCCGGGCGTCACGAAATGACTGAAATACTGTTGAAGCGACGTAAAGCCCAACAAAAACAAAAACCATACTAGTATAAGCATAACTCCGACACAGGCCTGCAGATAACATAATATGGGCCATGTCACGCAAAAAGGAGCACTAGGACATAGAAACAGTGTAGCCTGAGACTAGCCCTCACGTCACTGATGTTGCGGCTGGTCAGGGTCGGCATTGTTTGCAATCTTAGAAGACATCCAACTCTACCTTTACATGAATACGAATGGTAAATTTCGTGACTATAATTATGCTGGAATAATAGTGCTGAAATAGAGCTGAAACAGCACTTTTTTGATATGTCAAAGTGCCCCGAATTAATGCCTGTGACGTTGACCATATGAGTATTCAATATGCTAAAATCATTTCTCCAATACACTCTATGGTAACCATAAGTTAACAGTATGTGTATCCTTTCATTCTATAAATCCTATAGAAAACACTGCTGAAAAATGGATCATATGCTTATAATGCAATTCAAAATTAGTAGTTTTGTTTTTCTGTCTCCTATATACTCTTTCTAATCATCATTTACTTTCATTGTGAAGGAGCATACAAATAACAGACATCCTAATACAGAGTAATCTTAAGCCCTGTCTATAACAGTCATTTCTTATCCAGGCACGGCTTTCACAAAGTGTCACAAGTCGAGATCGTGCTCAATCTCAAAATTTCAATCTCAAATATTGACCTCAATTTTATTGCTACTGCACTATAATTTTGTCTTCCTGTGAAACATGTAATGTTTCACAGGCAGACAAAATTTTAGTGCAGTGGCAATAAAATTGAATGAGATGTTCAATGTTGAAATTTTGAGTTTGAGCACAATCTCGTCTCGAGTCGCTTTGTGAAAGCCGGGCCAGGATCTACATCAGTTGCCTACATTTTCAAATCCAAATATATAGGACTCTGAACATCCTTACTGAATGCAAGTCAGGATAATGTGACTGGGTGTAATATCATGACAAGTGTCTTTGGTGTGATATTAAATGCAAGTCAGGATAATGTGACTGGGTGTAATATCATGACAAGTGTCTTTGGTGTGATATTAAAATGTGGCGTGTTGCCCGGGTTCCTCTGTATCCACTTCCCTCTCTCTGGGATGTCCAATTGACGGATCACTGAAGCGCCTGAAGCCGCGTCCACTCTTAAATCAAGGGATATTACTCTTATCATCTCCGACAAGGTAGACGGTCTATAAAGACGCCATATTGTCTGCAGGCTCCTGCAGACAATATTGCAGCTGTATAGTCTCTGAGCTATACTTTCCCCAAGCAGCACAGCTCAGCATTTGAAAAAAGCATCATAAAACACCTTTGCTAACAAAAAAATAATGCTCAAAAGGTCGGAGAAAATGTGGGACGATGTCATCTCCGTCATCACAAGAATAACATTAATGAGTGGGGATATCTGATTGGTCAAGCGTTTTGTCAGCGATCCGTCAATTAGCCCAACAGTTGGCAGAAACAGATGCAAATCAACCAAACCAAAACCAAAATTAAAATGTGGCAGTACTACAATCTGAAACACATCTCCAAATAACTGAATAAATGTTGGTGATAGGTATAACCCTTTCCTCCATAGATACATCTTTTGACCCCTCTGTACCAGATGACTATTGAAAACATTGTGGGAAATGGAGCATTTGCTCATAGTGAGCAAATGCTCCATTGTCCACATTGTTTTTAAAGACATTTAAAATTGGTATTTTCCCGTCTCCTAAGTTATCTTCCTATTCATCATATCCTTTCATTGTGAAAATAGCATATCCATGGCTTGGTGCAAAACAATTGTAACTCCTTCACATTATTGAAGGAGTTACAATAGTTTTGCACCAAGCCATCGATATGGCATAAAGGGTTAACCAAACACACTCTTGTCAGTTTAGGCTACCTACCTTCGTATCCAGGGACACAATCACATGTGTAGTCTCCCACTGCATCTATACACTGGCTGCCATGGTAACAAGGTGACGGGTCGCAGTCATCAATGTTGACATCACAGAGCACACCTACAACATCATGACTAATCTGTACAAGGATGCATTATTTATATATACAGTGGGACATCATACCTTTCCACAGCTAAGACTGACTCAGTTGTCAACTTGTCATTCACTTAAAACAATTTTATTGGTAATGTAGGAGGCACACACCCTTATATAAACCTCTGTTTTAAATTTAAAACCTATATGAGCAGCAAGTAGGGAGCAGAAAACAAGCTCAGTTTATGTTCATCTGAAGGATTCTCACCAGTAAGTCCCATCTCACACTGACACAAGAAGCCGCTGACTTGGTCTACACAGGTGGCGTTGTTCTGACAAGGTTGGACCTCACAGTCATCCATGTCTGTCTCACAGTTACCTCCTGTATGTAGAATAACAACATTGTCAACATGCTGAATCATTTAAATATAGCTCCTCCCTCTGTGAATATTTAATGAACATCTCCTCAGGTACATTTAACCCTTTACACCATATCTATGGCTTGGTGCAAAACTATTGTAACTCCTTCACAAATGTGAAGGAATTACATTAGTTTTGCTCCAAGCCATTATGCTATATTTATGAAAATATATGATGAAAAGGATGATTATTTAGGAGAAAGGAAAACACAATTTTTGAATAGCTTTGAAGGTATAGTGGACATTTTTGCGCCATGTTTTTAAATTATCTGCTTTAAAGGCATCAAAAGGCATATCTATGGAGTTAAAGAGTTAAAAGGGGTGAAAATGAATTTACAATGCAAATGAGTTTAGAATATAACAGAGTGAAGAACCAGATCAGATGGCTCCTTCTGGGTCTATACTCTTTGCAGGTTTGTCAGATCTGGGATCAGCAGGACAAGAGTTAATAGTCCTAGCCATTAGTGACAAATTGACAATCATATCTATTTTCAGCAACATTGGACACTAACAAAATGGATAATTAACCCTTTTGGCGCCAAATATAAAATTGCAATATCCAGATCAAAGGAATGTAAACTGCAAAATGTGTTCATAGGTCACAGATGCCCCCACTGCTGCCTTGGCAAAAACTCCATATTTTCACAAAATAAAGGCCCATAACTCCGTTAATATACGTAAATATTAATTTTGGGCGGTTGAAAATACCGAGGTGCACACCCTGAATAATATATCTATGAAGTTTCAAGTCTGTAGTACAAACGCTTTTAGAGATATGCAACCCTAAAACTTTTCGGGACTGACGTACATACATAAGTACGTATGTACATACGTACAGACGGACAAAGGCAAATCTATATGCCCTCTCCTCTTTTAGTGGTGGGGGCATAAAAACTTTGAGCATTCAGATATGGTAAACAGAATTGGCCTTGTGATAATGCAAACAGTGAAGTCCCAGATGACATCTGAGCTGGGTCTGTGCTGTGTGTAAGGATGACTGTAGTTGCCTATGGCACTGAAAGGGTTAAATCTATACCCCTCTTCTAAGAATATAAATGGCTAGAACCATCATGCACATATGGATTATCTATAGCATATAGTGCAACCAAGATCAGATGGCTTCACCAGGAACCATCTGATCTTGGTCGACAGGGTTTGCACATTATGTAGAATCTAGGATCAACAACATTTTTACTACCATTTTTTTCATTTGGTTTCTCCATGTATTATCTTAATCCAAATGGTATAAAAATTTAATCAGAAAAATGCCAGTATAGCGCTAAGATCAGAATGTTTACCTTTACAACAGAATAAAACGTTGAGCCTGTTGTCACACAATCATTAAACCCCTTACCTCATAAATATGCCTGTTCACACCTTGGCAGTATAAGACCTTTGAACAAATTGTGGGAAATGGAGCATTTGCTCATAATGAGCAAATGCTCCATTTTCCACATTTTTTTCAAAACAAATAAAAAAAATGCATATTCTTTTTTTCCATTAGACATTCATCTTTTTCACCTGTTGCTTTCATTGGAGAGGCGTCTTAAAATATGAAAAATAGGTAAATGTTTCATTATCCCTGAAACCATCTTACCAGTATAACCTGGTTGGCAGGTGCAAGTGTATCCCATGATTCCATCCACACACTTGCTTCCATGGAGACAGGGGTCAGGGTCACAGTCATCTATATTTAGACTACAGTTGACCCCGGTGAAGCCTGGTGGACACATGCAGGTGTAGGCATTCAGGTGGTCGGTACAGGTGGCGTTGTTGTCACACGGAGAGTACACCTCACACTCATCTACCTCAACACCACATGTCATCCCTGAAACGACAAAAGAAATACCCTAATCACAGAATTACTTTCGCCAGCAGGGCACATACAAATAGAATAGACCCTGATCTTCAGCCAAAAGGGCATGTACAAATAGTGTATACTGTGATCTTCAGCCAGAAGGGCATTGTATAAATAGTGAAGACCCTGATCTTCAGCCAAAAGGGCATGTACAAATAGTGTAGACCCTGATCTTCAGCCAGAAGGGCTTTGTACAAATAGTGTAGACCCTGATCTTCAGTCAGAAGGGCATTGTACAAATTGTGTAGACCCTGATCTTCAGCCAAAAGGGCATTGTACAAATAGTGTAGACCCTGATCTTTAGCCAGAAGGGCATTGTACAAATAGTGTAGACCCTGATCTTTAGCCAGAAGGGCATGTACAAATAGTGTAGACCCTGATCCTCAGCCAGAAGGGCATTGTACTAATAGTGTAGACCCTGATCTTCAGCCAGCAGGGTATTGTACAAATAGTGTAGACCCTGATCTTCAGCAAGAAGGGCATTGTACTAATAGTGTAGACCCTGATCTTCAGTCAGACGTACAAATAGTGTAGACCCTGATCTTCAGCCAGAAGGGCATTGTACAAATAGTGTAGACCCTGATCTTCAGCCAGCAGGGCATTGTACAAATAGTGTAAACCCTGATCTTCAGCCAGCAGGAGGCCATGGAGGCCCCCCTGATGGTACAGAGTCCAACTTACCTGTATACCCGGCTACACAGGTGCAGGTAAAGTTGCCCAGCACATTCTCACATTGTCCATTTACACATGGGCTAGACTCACACCCGTCCAGGACAGTCTCACAAAACTCTCCTGCTGTTCCTACAGGGAAAAAACAACTTAGTCACAAATATGGCCTGCAGATAAGATGCAAATTCTAAAGTCCTTATTTCTCAATCAAAGTCTAAATTGAGAGTAAGTTGAAACAGATCAAGGAATATTTTAAATAGAAATGTATCTGTAGGACACTAATGCCCTAACTTCAGATTAGTTACTAAACTGACCAAGATATTATGTTTTGCAAATACAGGGCTCTATATAAACTTTTGAACCAACTTGTCCCTTCGAACAAGACAAGGCAGTAACTGCTATATTATGACTAAAGCAAGTGACATGGCAATCTTACTTGATCAAGGTTTAACGGTAAAAAAATGTGCCTAAAGATTTTTTAAACAAATTGCCATACCTCCTATATTGCATAAAGTCTCAGAAAGGAGAAATCTGATCAGAATTTACACTATTTGTTCATGTCTTTAAGCTTTGTTCAGCAGAACATGAACAAATAGTGTAAACACTGACCAGACAATTTGCTCATGCCCTGCCGGCCAAAGCATAAGGCCATGAACAAATAGTGTAAACACTGACCAGAAAATAAGCTCATGCCCTGCCGGCCAAAGCATAAGGCCATGAACAAATAGTGTAAACACTGACCATGCAATTTGCTCATGCTCCTGCTGGCCAAAGCATAAGGCCATGAGCAAATAGGGCAAAAACTGATCAGTCTAGCAAGTGGGACAATTAGAGTGAGTCTTGAAGAATTAACCCTTTGCTCCACAGAATCCCCTTTTACCACCTCTATAAAATGATAGTTATTGAAAACATTGTAGGAAATGAAGCATTTGCTCGTTCAGAGCAAATGCTCCATTTTCTACATTGATTTCGATACAATTCAAAGACAACATTTTTCCTTTGCCTAGATTTTTATATTTTTCATTGGATTCTTTCCTTGGTGATCAGTCTACAAATAGATTGTGGAGGAAAGTGTTAAAGGAGTTATGACAATACCTGGTTCACACTGACAGAGCGGAAGAGCTCCCGTCTGCTCCAGGCACGTGCCGTTGTTCTGACACGGCGAGGAAGACCGACACTCCAGCTCGTCTATCTCGCAGTGTTTGCCAGTCCAGAACATGTCGCAGATGCAAAAATACGTGCCGGGAACGTCGGCACACTGACCGCCATTTTGACACGGCACGGTGGCACACTCATCCACATCCTGCTCACACCTGACGCCTGACCAGCCTGACATACAGTCACACACATCACCTGAAATACATGTGTTTTAACTAGTTTTGAAATATGACCAGTTTATATGAATCATTGTGGTGAATTACTCTTAATATTCATTTATGACAAACAGAGTAGACCAGAGGGCTCCTCTAAAAGCCCTGTGATCTGGGTCTACACTGTTTGCAAAGACTCATAAAACTCATTTCCCGTACATAAAGGGTTAAACTTATTTTACTAACATGAACCTTTTCAATACCTGTAGTAACCCTTTACTCCATAGATACGGCTCTTGATAACATATGATGGTAAGAGGCAGACGGCTCTATGAGGCAAATGATGAAACCCTGATCAAAAAGTTCATTTAGGTGTCTGATCTGATCCAACACTGTTAACATTGAAAGTTCAGAGAAAAGCTAAGTAAGGTTTAACCCTTTACTCCATGGATATGCCTGTTGATGCTTCTGTAATATTGTTTCACAATTCATTTGTTCCACATCAAAATGGGCCATGTCACGCGAAAAGTGGCACTCGGACAAGCAAACATTGTAGCCTCAGACCAGCTGCCGCGTCACTGACGTGGCGGCTGGTCAGGGTCTGCACTGTTTGCAGTCATGGAGGACATCTAATTCTACCTTTAAATGAAAACAAATGGTAAATTTCTTGACTAGATGCTGGAATAATAGCACTGAAAAAGAGCCGAGTCAGCACTTTTTTATATGTCCGAGTGCCCCTTTTCCTGTGATGTTGGCCATATGCGTCAGTATGATGTATAATAATAAGGGTTAAAATTAAGCAATATTAATTAATTAATATTAAGCTCAAGAGGTTTTAGTGAAGGTCAGGTCAGTCTGTTTGTTGCTACCACACATAAAGATCAGATAGCACTGGCAATAAGAAAAAGTAATTATTGAATGACTGACTTCAACATTGGCCACAAAGATATTCAGACAGATAAAACATGACTTTCACACACTCAGCCACCCATCCATGACAAAATTAACCCTTAACAAGCTATTCATGATAATAGTCATTTTTTTAAACAGCTTTACTCCAGATCAGATGCTGAGTAACTGTTTGACACTGTGTTGTTTGACATTCGATGAATTCTTTCACAATATTTCAATGGAATCCAACTAGTTTTAGAATTATTGCTGATGTGACTTTGAGCAGACGACAATTTTTGTAGTGGGATACTGGTTACACTGTACAAACAGATAGGATCCAGATTAGAACCTGATTAACTGACCTTAATCCAAGCAGTGTAAAACTTAGCATAAAAAAGTTATTCTAAATGTTCAGCAAATCAGAATACTTTGACAAATAAAGCAGACAGGAGTGTAGTATGTGGTGATTTTTGTCACAGGATAAAGGTTTAATTTACTGTGTGATTGTTCGCTCCATGGCTCCCATGTTTTTATTAACCCTTGTAGTGTGGGAAATGGGCTTACACATATGTTGCAAACAGTGTAGACCCAGATCAGAGGGCTCCTAGAGGAGCCCTCTGATCAGGGTCTACACTGTTTGTCATATTTTGATATTAAGAGGAGAATATCCCCACAATGTCAAGGTAAACTAGTCATATATCTAAATTGGAACAGTCCATTTGAGAATTGAGTGTCAAAAGGATTAATGGGACTGTGGTGTTCCAAATATGGGCAAGGGGTCACAACAGGGCAGTGACCCAAAGCTGCTAGTCACTTGTCAGTTATTACTATGACGGGAGAATTTTGGACAGGACCAGGACAAATTATCCTTAACTGTGTTATTTTCTAAGCTTTACACTCTGCCTTTTTAACCCTTTGCTATACAGAAGCACCTTTTAGCACCTCTGTAACTGATGGGTATTGCAAACATTGCAAGAAATGAAGCACTTGCTCAAAACAATTTCCTTAAATGTTTTAATACAATTCCAAAATGGCCGTTTTTATTTTGCCTAAATTTCACATTTTTCACCAGATTATTTCATTGTCTATAAATAGCTTGTGGAGGAAAGAGTTAATTTAAACCTTCCCCTGCAATTAAAATTGTAGTCTGCCAATCATTGAGATTATGTCCACTTTGCTTCAACTTTGGTGAGTCTATTTTGATGGCTTGGTGCAAAACTATTGTAACTCCTTCACATTTGTGAAGGAGTTACAATAGTTTTGCAGCAAGCCATC
>JAULCE010171088.1:0-11725 GCA_032359355.1 Macoma nasuta | reverse complement strand
AATTATCAAGGTTAGCTTTTGGATGTGGATCTTGTAGGGTGTATTTGACATATCTTGCATGATCTATTTTCTACTTGCAAAAACAAAGTTAAAATTCCAAGCTACAAACGCAGTGTTTTTTTCGAAAATACATGTCATGATTACTATTGCCCAATACCATTTAGATTTTTTTCGGTTTCAAAAACAAACTATTTCATTAGAACGATTTTAACTAAATATTGAATGTTAATAGGTTAACATGTACATGTTACAGTTTACATAACGACTATACGTTATTCTAACAAGCACCTAGTATGGCATTGTTCCATAAAATCCATTTTGTATCCATTACAGAAAGTAGTAAATTGCTAAATGCTATCTTCAATGGACTAATCGATTACATGTATATTTCGGTTGCTGTTGAATGTTTCATTGCGATATTTAGTGGTTGTATACTTTCTGTTCTTAATAGATCGTACATTGCATTAGTAAACAAACAAGATAACGCAGATGCTCTGTGATAAATAATCGTGAAGGAACTTTTTAAAAAAACGTTAATATTAAAAAAGGAACATGAATTGTATGCGATCACACGGTCTGAAAAGTGAACTGCTAACCCCCCAAAAAACGACATGTTCATTAACTGTTGTATTAGTTATGCTTCGAAATTCAAAACGGATTTATCGTTAAAATGTAATCTAGACCAGTCATAGATGGATCTTCACTAAATGTACGTAAGGGCGCAGTCGTACATAGGCTTACAACCTGTTAAAGATCGCCTGCACTTAAAATGTCGTAGGCGATCTTTATCAGGTCGTGCTAAAGTCTCATGTAGTTTTGTTTAATCGCAAATAGTCTTAGCTAGCTTTCGTTAATTTGGGATACTGATGTCGCAGGCAATCGCCACGATCGTGTCCGGCTGAAGATAGCTCTTGGTCGCAGATGATCGCTAATAATCGCAGCCCCGTGTGTGACAAGGCCTTTTGTCGTAAGCAAGACATTATTAGAAGTTTCACTGAACCTGTCGCTGCCAAATTGAAATTTGTCGTTTGCAACTGGTTTTAAGTCAAGTAATATAATGAAATAAATAACAGCACTAATTAAAAACAAATTGGCTTTTTCCGGTCCCCTAATATTCTGAATGGCAGCGAAAGGTGCAAGTAAACAAGAGTGACAGCTGCATGCGTTATGGTTATTCCTTTGACATATTGCATCCTTCGTAGAAGTTTTTTTCAGGCTAAGACACTTTGCTTTATGGATAAACTATGGTAAAACTCGAAGAACGACGCAAAACAAATGCTGCATGTTGCGTTTACAGTATATGTATAATGAGATACATGTGTTATTGACTAAATTCCTGTAGAGTCAGTGTGGGCATATAATGCATATTATGAACATCCATTGCTCTTATTTACAAGAAAATATTTTGAAGAAAATGACGAACATCTACGAAGAAGGAAACTCATTGTTTAATAGCTTTAATAATTGTTGAACAATGAGCATTTGCTCGTTACAAGCGAATACTCTTTGTCCCACAATTGTTTTATTTATATTCGTCTGCTATAGTAAAAAGAGGATTATAGCTTGTGGGTTAATGGTTAACTAAATGTCATTATATGCAACGAGGCGATTGTTTGTCTTCACATTATCATTAAATAAGATGTACCTAAGTAATACTAAAACGAGTTCTTTTAGCATATATCTGTACAACTAGGCTTAGGTTCATATCGATATCATGTCTATAAAAGCACTAGTTAGATAGAGAGTAGTTTCACCTATATCTAATTGAAAACTCTGTCTGTAAAATGAAATATACATAAAAAGAAAATTTTGCTTCACAAGTGAAATCCCGCCTACATTGTATATAAACTATTTTATTCTATTTATTTTGCAACCATGATGGTCAATAATTATTGTTGCAAAAGCAATTTGGATAGCGGATTTGGCACAACCATTTACTCTCTTCACTCTTTATCGAACTCTGAATTGCTTGCATAGGGTTGAAAGATGCTTTTGGTAATATTGCACCTTTTATTTAACCCTTGCCTCTTCAAGCATGTTTTAGACTTATCCACACGGAAAATATCGAATGAACAAAATGCAATTTTAGGCAGAAGACATGTGCCTTTTTGAATAATATTGTATTCATTGTAGGAATGGAGCATTTGCTCGTGACGAGCAAATACTTCATTTTATAGAATGTGTGCGATAGCTATCAGTTACAGAGGCGTTTAAGGGCGCTTCTGTGGGGGGAACTGACAAAGACCTTTTCTGACTTCATAGGATATGTGCAAGATATTCTTAGCGCTTATGTGGGGGGAACTGACAAACACCTTTTCTGACTTCATAGGATATGTGCAAGTTATTCTTAGCGCTTATGTGGGGGAACTGACAACAAATCTTTTTTCTGACTTCATAGGAAATGTGCAAGTTATTCTTAGCAATGTCGAAAGGGCATCAGTACGCATCGATATACGCACACAGCAGTGCGCGTAAATCACATTATTCGGCAGTAAGGGATTGCTTTTAGAATATCCATATATCACGATTTCTCCGATTTAGAGCATAAAGCCACACGTTTATTGGGACTGGCACAGTTAATTATTTCAAGATAAAATTGGCAACGTTCCCCCATTATTCAAATATAGTTTTGTAAAGCTTAGGTATAACTTCGATGAAGAATGATAACCTCGTTTCTAACAAACACTTTAAGCTTGTAGACTGGATGCATAAATGTGACCTAAGTCAAGAGTAAAGGTACTCTGATATATCACAAAACAGTGTAATAACTAAGACTTGCATGTGGCTTCAATACATCCGCGCTTGCAAAAGGTGCATACCCTGGTCAGATATTGCGTAGGGGTAATGTCGAATGGTCTGGTTCTAAACTAAGCGTTTTGTCCGAGTGCCCGTAATTTAAAAGCCCCATTTACTATAGTATTATTAACCCTTCGCCTGCTAGTCGCGACTAAGGTGATTATTCAAACAGCTTGGATCCAGATTAGACGGCGAGTAACTCGGCGTCTGATCTGGCAAAAAGCGGTTTGACACTCAGACAATAGGTTCAGTAAATTTTAAAAAAAATCGGACGATGTTTAGAAATTGAAGCAGACGACATTTTCAGCAGACGACAATTTTCGTAGCAGGCGAAGGGTTAACAGCCATTTATATACAGAGGCGCTTAGCGACGCTTCTGTGACGAGAATGGTTCATAAGAAAGAATATTACAAAGTCCATTTGATCGTTGTTTTGTATATAATCGAGAAAATATATTAAACAAGTATGAACTGTATCTTATAATGAGTGCATGCATTACACTCAAGAACAATTATCTGTCATTTCCAATCAATTTGTTACTCTTAAACTAGTTTTGTTGTTAGAATTTTTATGACAAGGTTACCATAGTTATACAGAAGATTATATTTATTCTTAGCAAATTACCCCGATGTGTCAATCAAATGCTGGACTTTAATAGTTAAATCTATATTAACTGTTTGAACCAAGCACAATGCTGTCTATGTATAGGTAAAATACGTTTTTTTCTCGATCTTCAGTAAGTTTAGCAAAACTGTAGACACTCTTTCTCATAAAACAAAACAAAACAAAACATAGAAACAATCACTTATATCGTGAAAAAAATGACCAATTTCAATATAAGATTGATATTTTTATATGCCTATTCTTGGTACATTAATATGTCTATTTTACGTTTTATACTTTGTAAGGTGAAATGAGGATTGACCTCCGACCTCTTTACCCCTATGACCGGGACATCAAATGAGCTATAACATAGCTGAAAATTAAAAGAAAATACATTCAAATTATATTTGCCCAGTTATTCAGATTTGAAAAACAAACCTTACGCTGTCGAATAAACATCTGTTATAAGTGTAAATAAGGATACTGTTTTAGTTGCGAATAAGTTCTGATCTCGATTAAAACGAGAACCCCTTGTTGAAGGTTCGCACTATTCAACCATTCAACTACTTGTATCAACGTATTGTTTTATATATATTTGCATTTATATTTATATATATATATAATTTGCACATTCTACCACGGTTCCCAGACGAATTCATTACACAACATTGTAATAGCATTGTCAATTGTCTACAAACGTACACATGCGCCTTTAGTGATATCAACATTTCTTGTTCATTAAACACAAACCATTTGGGATAAGCGATAATGTATCTTCAAGTCTATTTGCATAGGTATTCCATATTCAATGGTTCAGTTTTTACCTTTTCATCCACAAAATCGCCATTAAGTGCTTTTATGACTGATGTATATTCATAACATTGTAAGAAATGGAGCATTTGCTCGTTACAAAAGCTGAAATTCCTACAATGTTTTCAGTACTATTAAACTAGTTCTTTTGTTTTACCTAAATAATATTCCTATGCATCATTTACTTTAATTGTGAATTAATAATCACCCTTTCCTCCACAGAAGTGTGTTTTAGCGCTTCTACAATTAATTACTATTAAAACATTATTGGACGTGGCGCATTTGTTAGCATAAAAAAATGCTTTTTTTTTTCAAGATAAACCAAGGCCTCCACATGCTATTTTAGACGTTTCCACATGGAAAAAAGCTTATTAAAAGGATCTATATCTGGGCCATATTAGTATTGTGTTAAGAATATTTTAGAAATATTGCAGAAATTGAGCATTTACTCTTTACGAGAAATTGTTTCATTTCCCACAATGATTTCAATAGTCACTGCTACGGAGGCGCTAAAAGGCGCATTTGTGGAGCAAAGTGTTATGCAAATTTGCGGTAAAGTGATGAAATGCATAGCCCATTATTCCTATTATATTAAAGATGTGTAAATTTTTGCGAGATAGGTGAAATCGAGGTCTAGCAATATATAAACCGGTTTGCCATTGGTCGTAAAAATGTAACTGCTGGCAGTGAAGTTGTATATTTTCTGCAGTAAAATTATAACTTTCTTAAATGTATTTTTTGGTTTTGAACTCAAAACATAATAATTAAAACATTATTTTTACTCATTTCTTTTTATTTGACACATTGTTTTATTTTACTTTGGAATTTATAGTATTAAATATTTTGATGTTTTTTTTTTACTTTTTTGTCACATTTTTTACTTATTTATAACTGTCTAAACTTTAAATTTCTAGAATATACATTTAAGAAATAGACTAATTGTATTTTAAAAACTAAGCTCGAATTATATTTCACTCGTGGGAAGCAAAGGTGGTGTTCTCACTCGTGGCTTCGCAACTCGTGAAAACATCACCTTTGCTTTCCACTCGATGAAATATAACTCGATATTAAACTGTAAAATACAATTGTCTACTATATCATAATAAATATAAAATTGACTGAATAACTGTCTAGGACAGGATCGTCTACAGGCGCATGGCGGACAGATAGGGCGATTCCAGAACACCTCCACAACTTTGCTACGACAAGGTTTAACACTTTCCTCCACAAGCTTTCTAGAGCGTTATCCAAGAGAGATTAAACTCCAAAAGAAAGGAGGTGCAAAGGGAACTTATACTGAACGTTTTGTAAAATATGGAGCATTTTCTCGTTTCGAGCAAATGCTCTATTTCCTACAATGCTTTCAATAGCCATCAGTTATAGAGGCGCTTAAATGCTATTCTGTGGAGAAAAGGGATAAAATAACTATAAACTAAAAAACTATAAAACCAAACTTACATTTAGGAGTGAGTGTAGCTATCTAAATCTATATCGACTGGACTTACATAATTGAATAATTGTATATCCTAGAGGCTTTACGTAAGGGACTATTGAGTGCCAATTGTTACTAGTGGTAACTTGATTATATAGTCCATTTTCACCATTAGTATTTCCACCAGAGGCATACACAGCTTGGCATTATCGTAAATAGATATCAATCGTGTTTCGTTTATTTCTGTCATGGTTCCATATATATCCCTACAGGATATGATATAAATCGCTACACTTCACATAAGTGCATCCTTGTATTGCATAGACGTCTTAATGCTTTTTGTCTGAAAACAAGATCGTATGGATATAAGCACTAAATGATATGTATTCTTTATTGCGTATTTTCGAGTAAAAGGTTTAGTAACAATTATTTCAAAACATGTCAGCAGTAATTATAAAGGATTATCCAAGAACTGCAAATCTGAAGTTTGTCGGTCAAAATAATGTGCATTTTGATGATATTGTAAACAGGTGACAGTCTGATACAGAAAATGAGTTATACTATGTGTTCTTCTAGTTACGCCTGTGTAACTTTTGTTGTGCAACAACCCGTTCATCAAATAAACGCCTTTTTGCGCCTCTGTAACTGATGGCTAATGAAAGCACTGTGGGAAAAGGAGCAGTAACATATGCCCTCTTTCATTCAAGGACAGTGAGTTCACAAAACGGACGCTTCTCTTTGGCATATATATTTTAAAAAACAATTATCAGATTCTTTCCTTGTGGGTAAGTTTAAAATATCTTATGTATGAAAGGGTTACGTGGACACACAGTATGTTGCTGAAATTACATCATGCAGTTTATTAATCGAACTAAGCCGGCTGTTTAATTGTTCTGAACTGGTCCATGCGCTACAATCGCTCCGAAACAACCCGTTACATAGATTCGATTCTGCACCGATATCTTAGCACATGCCTTGAATAAACTTGATGAAAAGCGCAAATGCATTACACACTTTACGAAGTTCGAAATAGCTGTGTATTTTCTGAGCTTGGTTAATGGATTGTTAACTTTCAAAGACTGTGCAAACAATATGAATGACACTTAAGTCAAATACAACCCAAATTCTGATAAACGAATCGATATGTTTGAAGTATGGCAATTATGTGAAGGAGGCCAGTGAAAAAGATCACACAGAAAAGAAAACGTTATTGTAAAACGATATTATTGTGTCATATGCCGTAACATTGACACTGCGATGTTTTGTTTTTGACGGTTCATTTTGCAGCAGGTCACTCTCAACTTGTCATTTATCCGTAGCCTGCTATTCACGGTTATGTTGACTATTCAAACAGCTTTGAATCGGATCAGACGCCGAGTATATCGGTGTCGTCTGATCGGAATCCAAACTGTTAGACACATTGACAACATGTTTACCAAACCTGGTGAAATGCGGACGATATATACAAATGAAGCAGACGCTTTTTATACAGACGACAATTTTTGTAGCAGACTACCGGTTAAATACAGATTTTGTCTGGTTTCGCGTTAGGTTGTCACTTTTGCTAGAATGGCGACATGTAATGTTTCTTGGCGTTGTCGACATTGGACATAATGGATTATAGTTTAAGACATTTGTGCCGTAATAAAAAGGATTAGACAGACGAGGTGCTTATTTCATTGCCAATTACACAAAACACAAACACGTATAGTCTTTTTCTGTTGCAATCTGTTAAATATTAAGAAAACATAAGGACTATTTATGTTTAGTTAGCATGTTTTTAAACTAAGAGTTTCTTTATCGGACTGTTCACTAGTTGGAATTACCGTATGAGTTGGAAAAAAGGTTTAAATAGCTATAAAATTGTTTTATCAATGGACAATATAAAGCGATTAAACAACTAACACTTCGTTTATTTGATCCAATTAAAGGTATTAGTATTAACATCACATAAATTAAACTCCGATATCACTTTTCAATTAGGCCCCGGTCACAACGAAACATCACCACAGTTGACACACGACACACTAAAAGTTAGGGAAATCGTGGGCCATCGGGGGTTGTCGCATGTAAATCCTACAAATGTGTGAGCATAGTGGCATTGACTGTTTTGGACAAGCACCTTTTTCGTTCCACATTTGTTTTGGTATCCATGGCTTGTAGCTGTCTTAACAAATGTCATGTGATAGTATTGTTATCGCCATGCAATATATAGTCGGGAGATGGAAGCGCAAACGTCCTACGGGTGACCCAAGACTGCTGTGTGACAGTGTTGCGACAGTTACATGAATGTAGCATGAGTGAACAGCGACCTGATCACGTGAAAATCAGTCCCCAACAATGCCCGACACATTACGATGATCCCGCAACGCTTTTTGTTTGTCGCATCTCATCATCAAACCACCGATAATGTGTCGTAGCCCTTGTGACCAGTCGAACAATATTTCGCTTATTGTGAAATAAAATATAACTAAAACGGAAACGTTGATATTTTGTAATACCATTTAGATTACTACAAGGATGCAGTGTTTCAAAACACACATATGATTACAATTCGCCGTTGTCGTTTAATACCGACGTAGTTACCATTTGAAAAACAATGACACTTCGTATGTTTCCTTAAAGACATCTCAAATTGGTGTCGAGAGCAGCTCAGTCACGCTTGGCTGCTACAGAATATCTTTTAACCACGCATATGCCATATTTACAAGAACATCGACTTTTTCCTTCTCAAACCACCTCTCTGCCATAGTGCAAGTACGGGTTTATCCTTTCACCGCCGTAGTCGCATAAATGCGCAATGGCAAATAGTGCAGTCCAAAATCAGCCGCCGCCTTTCAAATGCGTCATCTGATCAGGCACTCAACTGTTAGCAATATAAAATAGTCTTATTATAGAGGTATCGGCAAGCTTATTTTTTACTTTTTTCTTGTCGTAAAATATTTGATCTGAAATGTGTCGCAGACGACAGTTTTAAATTTGGCGCCGAAAGGGTTAATGTGTTTTTATGTACATAGATGAAGTTGCCCAATTTGTCAAAGAGGCAAATGCGTGTTTTTATAGAACTCTAACGACTTACGGCTTTGTGAGTGACACTGTTCTGAACATTCCATTGACAAATTATAGACACCAGATGAAACATGTAGTTTGTACAAAATTACGAATTTATTAAATCTCGAAATTATTTGAAACTACAATGTCTGAAAGGTACACCTAAACGCCGGTTTGGAATAAAACTATATTGCATAGCATTTTATAATTTACTGAACTTGTCTAAGCATAAGCAATGTCGTGGTCGGAAATTGATTATTTAAACAATCAAGTTTGAAACTTCTTTAATCTTTAATACTAAATCAGTGCATGCTCTATCCCCATCGTTCTACCGTTCTCGGTCAACATCAACTTTCACAGGTCAGCAAAACTATATATTGACCTCATCACTATTCTATAACTGTATTATATATGCTATCTATTATTGAAGGCTTGAAATATAGATTAATAAGATACGATCAGAGTTTCATCATTTCTAACGTTTTTAACTTCATTTACGCTGTACTTGATTTCCTCTTCCTCTAAGTAGTAACACATGCATATACCAAATGAACGTTCCTGTTAATGCAAACCACTCCATTGCATCTTTTTTCTTTATCTGCATGATTTGATTTATTTCGGTTGAGAATAAATGTATCAAAACAATACAATTTGCACAAAGAACTTCCTACGGTATTGAGAAAGATCGTATCGCAAGAATCAATGACACTCCACGTACTAATTTGAAGTGTACACGCACAGTATCTTGTAGCATCGACAAGTATAATGTATTATTTCGTACTGAAGTATATGCTCAAGATTATCAGGCAATATGAGTTTTGTGAATTTAACTCTTGTCCTGCTACACTAGTTTTCAGAGATGGCAGGAGTTTCAGTATTTTGGTGTAACATCAAAGCCCTTGCGTTTTTGTGGCAAAATAAGACCTCGATGTATTTGGAGTGTTAAGAAAGCACACGGTTAAAGCAGATAAAAAACTACTCTAAATACGAAGGATATAAAATGCAATATAAACATAACATCGACGAACCTCCTAACTTAATTGTTGGCAAACCAACCATACGTCAATTTTGCAATTAATCAAAAGGCATTTTAAAAATAGCTTTCTTCATTTTCCTAGACTTTTATATATTCCATCAGGTTTTTCCGCTCGAATAAGTATAAAAATAGCTTGTTTAAGGAAAGGTTATTTGTTGAATGATATTGTAGATGGTGTACATGTTCGATTTGTTTTCATAATGAACTCAGAATGGTTGAAACATGTTATCATCTTCACTATCGGAAGCAAATCTGCGCATGCGCAATACTTAATCTGCCTCATTTTCTAATTTCACAGATTAACAAAACGTTTGGCAAACATATTTGCCGAGTGTCAAACAGCTTTGATCCCGATGAGACGGCATATGACACTATGGATCGGGGTAAGTAGTGAAGGAGTAAACGCCTTTCTTGTGCACTATAAACTAGGCGCTTCGTAAACTTTGTACAAGGATTTTGTATTCAGTCAATTATCTATGATCAAGTCCGATTTATACAATAAAACAGAAAATACGTTTGTTTTGGTTCCATTATATAATACCATTGGATCGAACAGTTAATAAGCTGTATTGCGAGTCTGAAAGGGTAGACGCTATATGATACAATTTCATCGCTTGCTTAGCTGCTTCGAAATGTTATAATAATATATAGGATTGTATATATATTTTAATTAAACACCTTTACAATGTATGCTACAAATTAAAGTGAATCCGTAATGAGAATTGAATGCGCGACAACTGACTCTGATGGTGGAAATTAATTTATTAAAGCCGATTAAAGAAAATATATTTGCATTGATAAACTTTCCCAAAGAAAATGGTCTGAACATTACTGACTTTACAGTCAATTCATTTAATTGCAAATATATATCACATCTAGCAAATTGAAATGGATGTCAAACATATCCGAGACTTTAAGGGACGATTATACCGCCTCCATTACAAGTTTATCAGTGCTTGTACCATGACTATCAATGTATTCCCAAAGACTCAATGTGAGCAATTTCTACAATGGCAGTGTTTTTTTTTCGAAATTGCATGTCATGATGACTATTGACTTATGCCATTTGTTTTATTTCGGTTGCGGCAGTGTTTCAAAAGCTACATATTCTATATAAGAATGATTTTAAATGAAATATGGAATGTAACTAGGTTTACATCTACATGTTTTAGTATACACAACGACTTTATGTTACTCTAACATGCACCTAGTATGGCATTGTTCCATACAATCCATTTTGTATACTGAAAGTAGTAATTTGCTTAATGTTATCTTCTATGGAATAATCGATTACTTGTAGATTTAGGTTGCTGTTGAATGTTTCATTGCGATATTTAGTGATTGTATGATTTCTACTTTTAATAATTCGCATATTGCATTAGTAAATATAATGGTAACAACGATACTGTTGGCTTAAACGTCAATATTATAAAGGAACAAAAATTGTATGCGATCACACGGTCTGAAAAGTGAACTGCCAACAAACAATCAAAAACGATATGTGCGTTTACTGTTGCATACGCTATGTTTCGAAATTCAGAAGGGATTTATGGATATGATTTAATTTAGACCAGATAAAGAATACCATCACTAATTGTATATACAGGCGCAGTCACACATAGGCTTACGACCTGTTAAAGATCGTGGTCGCAGGCGATCTTTAGCAGGTCGTGCCAAAGTATCATGTAGTTTTGGGTAATCGCATGCAGTCTTGGCAAGTCTTTAGATAATTTAGGAGATTGAGGTCGCAGGCAGTCGCCAGGATCGTGTCCGGCTTAAGGTAGTTCTTGGTCGCAGATGAACTCAAATGATCGCTGCTCCTTGTGTAACTGGGCTTTTGTCGTCAGCAATACATCAACGGATCTTTAGAGAATTTACGTTATGGCTACAGTGAATTTTCGATAACTCGAAATTCGATAACTCGAAATCCTGATTTGTCGATCTTTTAAGCTGTACCAATATTACAATTGTATTCCTTTTTACACTCGTATCGGGAT
>JAULCE010171087.1:0-19305 GCA_032359355.1 Macoma nasuta | reverse complement strand
GTTTATGGGAATTTGGGCGTCATTTCTGTTACCACTTTACAGAATAGTTACATTTCTATATGTCAATTTAAATTTAATAACTTCTTTATTTCTTCATATATTCTAACCAAACTTCTCACAAATGTTCTAATTAGAACTCCCATTAACCCGATACTATCACGTGCAGTCATTTACAAAATGTGGCAAAAACATTATGATTTTATATATCATCATCCAGGCAAAATCTCTGGTAAAAACAATGGGTTTGGGGGAAAGAGAGAAAGGGTCTGTCGGGTCTCATTCCAGTGCAGGTCAGCTGAAGAGCCCATCAATCAGATAAATGTTGACTCTGCTACATCAGACCATTTTGTTAGATAAGGCACAGTTGATTTTAAATCTAGAATAAGGTGTTTTACACAAAACATATGAAAGGAGATAGAAAGAAAGGTACCACTTTTTTCAATAAAGGAAACAACCTACTATATAGGAAGGAGCGTCGCGACATCACAGTTGACAAACATGAAATGAAAAGTATGTTGTATCTGAGAGGCAGGCGTGGTAGACCAATGCCACTTACGGTTAAACTTGAAGCCAGCTCGGACAAGTCGGCCACAACAAACAAAATGTTGTGGAGCCTAAAGCCGAAACAAAAGGTAGCTTCTGAAGAAGGCCAAACAGCCATGGAAATGAGGTAGATTGTCATTTTGTACTTTAGTTGTATCAACAATAGTTTATTTTTTAAGCTGCATTTTAGCTCGGCCACACAGAAAAATGGGATTTGGGGCAGATTTTAAAAGTCTAAACTGGCATATGTACCCCAGAATTGTCACAAGCTTATCACATCTGAAATCATTTTATACAGCTGTTTTAACCAAATAATTTGCATTTTAGCATTAAAAACCATTTAAAGCATGTAGAACTGTCTATCTCATATATCGGCTAAATTGCTGAGCAATCCAAGGGAAGCAACTCCATAAACCTTGTTGATACTAAAGTGCCAATTGTTGTAACAAGAAATCATATTCTGACTGAATAAAATTAAGCAGTGTTCATATATTATGCTCTTCAGGCTGCCAGGCGAGGGATAAAGGATTTTTTCACAAATGACAACTTTAGGAGATGCTTAACACTGTGGTGAACCAGCACAGTTCCAACCACAACTTACCTTGTAAGATAAATATGGGGGTTTACTATAGCAAGGAGGAATAATGTTTTTTTGCTAGAGGGAGAAAGTGATTTGTGACTCGTGCTTCTGTGTCGCCCATGTTCAAACTTTATGAAGAAGTAAAATGTGAGAAACCTGGCAGGAGAGCGGCGACAGCCAATGTGGGCTTGAGAGTTGATCTGACACAGACGTCTGCGTGGCCACGCAGTGTGGTGACGTTGTATGCAGGCTGCAATATTCAACCCCCAACAAGGCAATGGCTTCAAAAACGTGCAAATGTACCAGGTCATAACACTCTCCCCAACTTCCAAAATCAAAATTCTCCTGAATTTTAAAAAATATCAACTATAGTGTAAATGCTATAGATCTATGTAAAATACCTGAACATTCTCCCCCAACTTCCAAAGAATAAAATTCTCCTGAATTTTAGGAAAAAGTATGATACAGTTTCAACAATAACAATTATTAACACACCATAAAATTACATTTAAATGTGGCTCTTGCCTAGTCTGTGTCCAAATTGAGTCAATAAACTCTTAACAGTCAATCTCAAGGACGAACCTGGTGACGTCAGCAGTGACAAATTATGCTTAAAGTTTGAGCCGTCACATGTTGTAAACATTTTTGGAAGATCATATCGAATTTGACAAGGAAATCACAGATTATAAGAGCTGAAATGCAGCATACCACAATTCAATGGTATATGAAATTGATAAAAGTCGATGGTTCATGGAGAAGCTTGCTGAATATCACAACGTTTGAACAATGAATAGGATGAGAGGCCACCAGGACGAAATGCTCCATTACTTGATGCAAGTATACATACTGTATGTTAGGATTTGTAATATCTTTACAAATCTAAAACAACGTCTGTCTTTATAATAAGACTAACAATAATCAAAAGTTCATCTCTATGGGTGTCATAACTGTGTTTAACTTGTACCCTAAGTTAAATTTTCTGAAAACAGAAGGCCCGTTTACACCAGGGGCTTTCTCATCACAGTGTTTAAGAAAACAATGTAGATTTAGACATAAATTAATACATGTATGCTTATCAATTTCGAATTCTCATTTACATCTGAGACTAGTAAATTCGATACAGCATACCAGAGGAACATCCAAACTTTAATTCAAGACAAAGTGCTTTAAATGTTACTCATATCTGGATTAAAGTTTACATATTTAAAGATCTATCAATTATTTGACACCCACGAGTCACTACATTATAAGCTGCACATATTCAAACTATGTATAAAATCCATAGATCTACTGATGTGATCTAATTATTCATTTAACCTCATAAGTATGGACATACTCCATTGTCTTTAAATGAAATTTTATCACAGATTAAAATATCAGTCTATGAGTGTCCAGTAAGTTTAGTCAAATAATATGAATGCAAGTTACTGCACAGTCATTTGACAACTGAAGGTTAATCACCTTCTCTCGTGACTGAATACCCAGTCAAGATTACTAAATGCAATATACATGAATTTTATCTGAATTTAAAGTCACACTAAATTGACTAAATGCAATACCCAGTCACACATACCCTATGAATAAATGAATGAATGCCATATTCATTTATTTAAATTTAAAACACAGTGTGTCACACCTTATCACTGAATGCAACATACATTTATTTAAATTTAAAACACAGTCACACCTTTTGACTGAATATAACAGCACTTTGTGTAAATTACTACACAGTCAAGTAATATGACTGCCAAGTACTACACAGTCATGTTACATATATCTAGAAATAACATTACGTCTAGAAGATGATCATCACTTTTTATGACCAATCACTAGAAATTACTTCTCAGTCAACACAGTATTACCATTATACCATGACTTAAATAGTTCTAAATAGTGAATTATATGATTGTCAAATAACACTAACAAATATTTTATACTAATGGCAGAGTCATAAAGTAGAGATATGAAAGATGGGTAGCTCCAAAAGCGTTGCTTGCTAAATAATGGGAGAGGAGGGGAACTTAATTTGGGATATTTCTTTTAGTCTACAGCCTGAGTGGGATTGGGTCACAAAGTTTGATGAGACTGTCATTGGAAGTATCTCTGAACATGGCGGATGACTCGATCATGGTTAACCAAAGGCCATCCTTTCTCTTCCCAAGAGCAATCTCTCGTAACTGGTAATAAATACATGCACATGACCTGAGTTGCGTGTCATGCTTGGGACATTGAGGACTTGAACTGCCGGGAAGAACCAGAAAGTTAAACTGATTCAAAAGGCGACAGCGGTCAATGAAAGTGATACTGTGACCACGCACTTTCGAAATATTCATGGACAAGAAGAACTCTGCTTGCAGCAGGCGCTGATCAGGGGACAAGGACTTCCAATTCTTTGGGGGCCAAGCAACACATTCAGAGCCAAAAGTCACTGAAATTACCTCATCTTTGTCTCAAGATCGTCGAGCTGGAGGAAACAGAGGCAAAGCACTCATTCGAATTAGTTTGTTTGCTCTGTATTCCTCAGTCGGGATGGTCGGAAGCGACAAGTAGAAGAAGCAGGTGCCAAAGCAGATGCAGAAGATGCAAGTGCAACAGCAGATGCAGCAGAATGTACAGGTGCAAAAGCAGGTGCTAAAGCAGGTGCAGAAGATGCAGGTGTAGAAGCAGGTACTACAGCAGATCTGGTACAACATGAAAGTCAGAATACATTCTCTCATCGTGTAGAGGGGTGGCAGCTCCATTAAAAAGTACGGTGGACATATAAAGTTTATAAAGCAATGGTCTCTTCACACCAAGTTTCTTGGATATGGTGAGAAGAATGGACTCGTCGACTGATGATGGCAGGATATCCAGGTGTGTATCATGGCAAAGGCGTGATGGTAGAGCTGCCATCTTACGAGATAAAGATCTCATTGAATCTGGGTCAGAAAAGAGTTTGTCAGACACAAGGACACGAAATTTCTGGAAATCCAGTTCACCCTCGGCTGAAAGCATGCCAGGTATCAAACAAACGTGACTAAGTAGAAAGTTTGAAGCAATGGCGCCTCCAGAACATGTAATAGAAGATTGAGCAGTCGTCAGAGCAGGAACAATGGTTGAATTCTTGAAATTCACCAGTTGAGTGACAACAAAAGGTCCACCAAATTGTAGCAGGGTGGGTTTTGTCTGGAGAGTACACAGAACAAAAGTCTTCTTTATGTAGAGCTAGATTAGAAAGTACCTTATTGCAGAAGGCATCCGCAGGATAATTAATGGTGCTGTGGGACCGTAGAGAATGCTTCTCTAGGTCCCCAGCCCTTTTGAAAGTTTTACAGCAAAAAGGACATCTAAGAGATAATCGGTCATGTACCGTCTCCAGGTGGCGTATGTACATTTTGCGGCCGGAGAAACTGCATCTACATATGGAACAATTTTTGCCCTCCTTCATCCTGAAAGCGTAATGATACCATTGTCACTCAAAATGTAAGTAAATATACAGTTCGTTAATTCAACATTGTTGTTATTATTAACAGTTGGCTACTAGATCATGGTTAAACAATATTAAAATAACACTTGTTTTACTGGTTCACAAAACTCTGATCTTCAATCACTTCACACATCATTGTGAAAACCGAGGTCACATGGGTGCACACCATTAAATAACCTCAATTAACATCAATAAATAAATTCATAACTAAAATAAAATGCATTAATCACTCAACTTGCACGAAGCAAATAACATAGTGCCCACCACTATAATATCCATTTAATAATCCATTAATCACTCAACTTGCACGAAGCAAATAACATAGTGCGTCCAAAGAACCGCCACTATAAAGATCCATTTAATAAACTCTGATTAATCTCAGTGTCATGTGAACCAGTTATAATTCAATATTGTTAAAACCAATCATTAATTGCCAGTACTTAATTACAGATTAATAGATCGCCTTTGCGAATTGACTTCAGAATAGCGGTTGAACCACTGAGGAATGTTATTTCCTTTATACTCTAACAGTCTATCTAAATGGTAAACTTTTTCCTTTTGTTTCTGTGAACATTTGACAACATATGTAATATCATCTAATCGTTTTGTTATAACACATGGACCTTTCCATTTACATGTTAATTTGGAACAAACTCCAACACGCCTACTTGGATTGTACAACCATACTGCTTGACCAGCATGATATACACGTTTCTTGGCACGAAGGTCATAATGGCGTTTCTGATAATTGGATGTCTTGCGTAAATTCTTGCGCGCGATATCATGTGCTTTCTGAATGGATTCATGTAATTCAGTAACATATGATTCTGGGTTATGTCCATCATTCAGATTCTCCTTCGGCACTCCAACTACAGCTTGCACTGGTAAAACTATTTCGTGACCTAGTACCATTTTGTTTGGACTGATACCAGTACTAGAATGTATAGAAGACCGGTATGCCATCATTACTTGTGGGAGACTTTTATCCCAGTTTCGTTGATCGTCTGCACAAAACATGGTGAGCATATTTTGTAAAGTCCTATTGAAGCGCTCCACATTGCCATTTGCTTGTGGTCGCATGCTACTGGTTTGAATTTTGTCAATCTGCAAAAGTTCAGACTTTTTTAAAAAGATGAGAGGTAAAGTTTGAGCCTTGATCAGACAGAATCCGTAGATGTGTACCGAATCGACTTATAAATTCGTCCACTATTACAGATGCTACTGTGCGGGCCTCTTGATTTGGAATTGCATACGCTTCAGTCCATTTTGTGAAGCAATCAACGACTACCAGAATAAATTTATTGCCTTTCTTGGAAAGAGGAAGCGGTCCCAAGATATCGACAGCAAGTTTTTCCATGGGTCCTCCGACAAGAGCCTGCTTCAGTGGAGCACGCGTAGCTACAGAATATTTCCTGGATGTACATCTGTCACAGGTGCTGCAATATTTTGCAACATCTTCTTTGATTCCAGGCCAATAGAAGGACTGGCGGAGACGACTCAACGTTTTCTCGGATCCCATATGTCCTCCAGAGGGAATGTCATGAAAATAATGAAATATTTCTTGCCTTTTGCAAGTCGGAATTACTAACAGATATTTATCCACACTGTTATCAGTGTCTATAAATTTACACTGTAAGGTTTCATCAACTAATTTTAAGCGGTCCCATTGTCGCCAAAGGGTCTTCAGAGTAGATGTTCCATGAGAAACTTCATCCCAAACAGGTCTAGGAGAATCATTTTGAAGCGCTGTAAAAAGTATGCTGATATCAGGGTCATTTAATTGATCTTCTTTGATGTCTGGGCGTCCAGCCTTGAAGGAAGGTCCTCTCATCAGAAGTTGTGGAAGTAACCCTGACTGCAGCTTCTATGTCAGCATCAAATAGTTGATTCACATCTATCGTGGACACATTTAGACACTGGTGCTCATCTTCAATGTGTTCTGTATTGAGACGTTCTTGACGTTCACAGACCTTACATGGTATACGGGACAGAGCATCCGCATTGCCATGTTTTAAGCCAGGCCGATGAACAATGGTTAAATTGTAGTTCTCTAATTCTTGGATCCAGCGTGCTATTTGACCAGTTGGCTGTTTCAATGTTCTTAACCAACTAACTGCAGCATTGTCTGTTCTTAATAATACTTTTTGTCCATAGACATATGGATGAAAGGTCTTTAAGGACGTCACCACTGCTAAGAGTTCCTTTCGGGTGGTACAGTAAGATTGTTCATGTATGTTGAGTGTTTTACTTAGATAAGCAATGACACGTTCTTGACCGTTTTGTAGTTGAGAAAGGACGGCACCAACCGCTTTATCACTAGCATCACTGTCAATAATGAAATCCCCTGAAGTAGGATAAGCAAGCACTGGCGGATTCATTAATGCTTCTTTTAAGTTGTCAAAGGATTCTTGAGATTCATTGGACCATGAGAATTTCACACCTTTTTCACAGAGTTTATGCAAAGGTCTAGCAATCTTTGCAAAGCCTTGGACAAAGCGACGATAATAGGAAGCTAGACCCAGAAAACTTCTAAGTTGTTTCACACTTGTAGGTATTGGCCAGCTTTTAATAGCCTCAACCTTTTCAGGATCAGTAGAAATTCCTTCTTCCGACACTACATGGCCTAAACAGTTAGTTTGCTTTTGGAAAAAGGAAGTTTTACTTGGTTTCAGCTTTAAATTGGCATCAAGAAGTCTATTGAAGACATTTCTCAACCGCTGTAGCCCCTGTTCGACAGTGTTACTTAGTGTAATTATATCGTCCATGTATAATAACAGTTCAACCTATTGTAGACCTCTAAGGACATTCTCCATCAGTCTCTCGAACGCCGATGGGCTGTTTGCGCAGCCAAATGGCATGCCTGTCCACCGGAATAAACCAAGACTGGTAGCAAACGCACGATCTTCAGGAAACATTCCAACTTACCAGAAGCCTGAATTTAAATCCATAGAACTGTACCACTTGGAATGGGCAAGTGAGTCGAGGCATTCATCAACTCGAGGTAAAGGGTATGCGTCCTTCACAGTAAGATCATTAACGACCCTATAGTCCACACAGAATCGAATGGTGCCATCTTTCTTCTTAACGAGAACTACAGGAGAGGACCAGGGACTTTTACTATGTTCTATCACACCCTTCTTCAACATCTTTTCGATCTCGGTTCGCTCTGCTTTTCGTTTTCCTATAGGTTGGCGGCGAACAGGTTGACGCACAGGAACTGCATTTCCAGTATTTATTTTATGCTGTACACTATCACATCTACCTAAATCTTCAGATGATTTGGCAAAAACATCCTTAAATTCAATCATCAAACTCTTAAGATCAGCCTTTTCCTGCTCATTTAAATGAATCGAGCTTCGTTCAAATAAGTCAGATAAGAAATCAGGCAACTCAGCACTCTCTGTACTTTGATTTGTATTTTCAGCAGAGATTGATCTCACAGAGTCACATTCACTATCTTCATAGGGTTCACATGTTCCTATTTCTTGTTCATTATGTAAAGTTACCTTATTACTCGAACAATTTATAAGGTTCACACAAATGTTGCTAGAGTCTGTACTAACAATACCGGGTATCATAGTACAATTATCAATTTTGGTCTGTGCAGGCTCTAAAAGTCCACTTTTAGAAAGCTTTTCGGAACTTGGAATGTCAACCGGTATCCAAATTGAAGAATTCGCAGGCACTACTGTAGTTCTTCGAACTAACACTCTACATGAAATAGGTTCACTATGCACCCAACAGTTTATTTCATTAAACTTTGTTTTAATTTTCTTCTGACTATAGTCAATGGTCTCTGCATACTGTAGAAGAAAGTCTTGACCAATAATACCATCTTGATTGATTTTACACACAAGAAATTTCTGTTTAAATGTGTGTTCATTTAATGTTAAATCTAATTCAGTGACTCCTTGTGCAACTATTGCATTACTATTTGCATCATAAACAGGAGTATTGAACGGGTGTATCCCAACATTCTTAAACTTGGAAATTTCTTCAAACTTTCCTGCTGAAATTATTGACATGGTTGACCCACTATCTATTAAAAAGTTAATTTCACTGTCAGTTACACTGCCGGTTGTATAAAATCCATTATCACATTTTTGTTCAAAAATGTTTCCAGTTCTTATTGCACTAAGTTCAGCTTTAATTTGATTAGGCCTTTCATTCTGTGATTCAGCCAGCCCATGACCTACTGAGTTGACTGGTACCCGTTTCCCTGAATTGGATGCTGTTGGTTAGCTGGATGACCCCGATTATTGTTTTCGAAGTGCCTTTGGTTTCCTGGACGTCTATTATCTTGCTGAGAAAAGTTACTTTGCCTGTTTCTATTATTTTTCTGAGGGCATTCTCTGAACATATGGTCTTTAGAATTACAAGTAAAACAACGTCTCTTGTTCTGATTTTGATAAGAGTCAGACTTGTTTTGCACAAGCGCAATGCTTTCAAGTCTCTCTAATCTGGAGTCGAGTTTCTGTAATAGTCCAGATACGCTGCTATCAACCCCGGTTGTATCAATAGCACGGATGTTGCCTCTGGGAGTTCTTGAATTTTGCTCTCCCAGAATTGCTTCATATCTGTCAACCACAGCCGCTGCTTCAGGAAGGGTTTGGCAATTGTTGTCTACACACCTACACTTCATTTCTATCGGAATGAGTTTATACAGCTGGTTTAATGCAATGGCCTCCTGTGCTTGGCTATCCAATTGACAATATGCCTTTTTGGACAGTTGACGAAGATCATCACTGAGGGCAGCCATACTCTCACCGGGTTTACGCTGTCGAGTTTCCAGCTGGTTAAGCCACTTGCTTGCATGTAGACTGCCGCCAAATCTTTGTCTCATTTTATACACTAGAACTTCATAATTCCTCTTCTCATAAGTGTCTAAGCTCATATAATAGGTACGAGCTTGTCCCCGTAGGCTTGCAGATAAATATAACACTTTGCTTTGCAAGTCCCACCTACATAGTTCAGCACAATCTTCAAAATGTGAATGGTATTCTTCCCAAGGTTCCACCCCTGAGTAAGATTCGGGTTTCATGCTAGGCACAGATCTTGGTAATGACACTAACTGCGCATTAACTGGATTTAACCGATTGTCAGTAAAGTTCTGGTTACGTAAATGTTGGTTAACATTGTAATTTTCTTCGTAGACTGCTGGTCTTGGCGGATAAGTTTGATGAGATCTGTCACCGACAATTTGTGGCCGAGGATGAATACGTCTCCGATCTGTAGAGTTCTGAGAACGAAAGGGCGGTATGTCTTCCCTTTCACTCTCGGACATGGACTCCAGAGATGAATCACGGTTTTTCATTGCACTGGATCTTGTAGATCTGGCTGAACTCCTTATAGATAAATGCAAGCTGTCGTGGCTTTGATTGTGAAGTTGAACTTGATCTACATTGTCAACAGCTGCATTTCTGTTGGAGTTTGTTGTAAATCTATCACGTGTGTCACAATCTTGCGCTCGAAAATTAAATGTTATCTCCGGATCACTATTAATTTCAGCCATAATTAAAACTAGTTGCACTGAACACTGATTTTAGTTATTAAAAGATTTATTTTCTATATTGCCTTCTTTCATTAAAATAAAAGTTCATTGTATATCACCATATAGATCTATAAACAAATGGGGTGAATTTTCTCTTTTAATGTTTATACCGTGGTTATTTTGCAGCACTGTTCATTAAAAAGTTACTGTTCAGCAATCATTCAGGATACTGTTCCTTATTACTTTCAAAAGAAATTGTTTCTTCACTTCTCTTGAATCAATACAAATTTTCTCAGAATTGCGCATCTTATACTTTTTGGGAACCCTGATCGCGCAACACAACAACGCATTCCTTTAACGGTTTACTTTCCGGGCTCCGGGATCGATCTATTTTCGACACTATAGAATCCCACTTCACGACACCAAAACTGTAACAACCGGCTGTCAGGGTAATACGTCAGGGTACAGTAGATATAAAACACAATATACCTGGTATAGTTCCGATGAATCTATTTGTTGATCAGTATGCTCTAATAATAATATATCTTATATAAAGTTTGTTACGATCCTAATTAAAGTTGATTTCCGAGGTTTCTATGGCCTAAAGTTGGTTTAATGAAATGATCCGTCAGATGACAAGTGATGATCAGAATGGAACGCAGATGTTCCTTATATAACCTTCGGTCAGTGTCAGCTGACCAAAGGTGACCAATCGAAAGAGACCGGCGACCGGAATTTTGACCTGTGGCCAATCAAAAGAGGCCGGCAAATTATCAAAGTCTGCCCGGTTCGCCGGTCCGATTCAAATGGCCGGTCCGTTCCAACGGTCTAATGTTAATACGAAAACAGTACACATACTTAAACACAATGATGTGTAATAATAAACTTGGTGACATTGCCTAAATAATTCTCCCCTATACCGAATAATGATACTGGTGCAGGAGAATACACCATAAATCGAAAGAGGAAGTTGAAGCGAATGTCAAGGTTAGCTGTGATGCAGCAAGACTAACTTCTACTGTAAGGTTAATAAAACTAGTTAAACTGACCAATACAGTGAAATAAGATGCCGCCTGTGTTACTTAACTATGTTTTCAACCATAGCCTAGTCTGGATTCAGTGTTTACAGCATGTGTTACAAAGGATAAACAGTTCTACTGAGTTTTGAAAGTGTAAATATTTGCGGACATATTCGAAACAGGATGTGAGAAATTACGATAGTTCGGACTTGATGACAACTGTAGTTTGAGTCAACCACAGGTAGGTGACTGCATGTCAAGTTAGGACCAGGTCATAACACTATTCAGTTCTGTGATGGTTTGAAGAAAAATGTAGTCATATGGGCTGCTGGCTGTGTTCCCTTTACTGTTAGGACTTGGCCTTTTTTTAACAATAAGTGCTATATTGTCTTTGGCAGGGCTGGCACTTTCAACCTGGCAGTTTCTCATCAGTAGGCTAGAAATAATCTCTTTCTGCCCAGATTCTGTCACGGTGGCCGAAAGAGCCAATATCTTGCAATCAAGAACGGATCGAAGTTGAGATTTATAGTAGTCTGGCCTGAAGTCACCCCCCCCCCCCCATTCCAGAATACAATGAGCTTCATCCACTACTAAATAAATGCTCCTGTTTCTAATTTTGTCTGAAGTAAAGGCATCATTTATTCACGGCTTTCTAAGATGTCTTCAGGATGACTGAAGACATAGCTTAATGTGTCACTTATCAGTCTTGCTTTGTCATTGACCCTGGACAAACTTATTGCCATATCACCAAGTTTCTGCACTTGTTGGTTGATAATTGCATTTAGAGGAGCACAACTCATACATCAAAGATTTTCCGTATCCAGTGGGTAGAGAACGCACACAATCTTTACCATTAATTAATGTTGAGATGGCCTTTTCTTGTAAAGTCTTTAAATGATTTATGTCTGTATTGAAAGCTGTGTTGTGAGATGATAATGCATCAGAAAAGGTTCCAAAATTCTGCAATATCACAAATACAATATAAGGGGTGCAGTTATAAAAGGCCATCAGTGGTTTCTGGCACCAAATAGGCCCATCCATGATCTAAGGAGTAATGGTTTAACAATAGATCTCGACAGAAGGAAATGGTTTGCTTTTTTCATGCTCTCAGGTGTCAAAATTCGAACAGAGTATCAGAGGAGTCATACTTTTTATGTTTTTACTATTACTTTATGACATATTAGGAAGGAAACTGAGGATAGTATTGCTATCTACTGATGAAAATTGATTACTACAACCTCAAACCGATCCTATGCACAGCATGGATTTTTCTATCTCTATATAAGGCACAGCTATCCGCAGTATAATGGCCCCTTCCCCTAAGTGATTTTTTTCACCAAAGATCATACCGATGGCTTAGTGCAAAACTATTGTAACTCCTTCGATACCAATACCATCCCTGTAGCAAACAAAACAACTTTGTTTTTAGTTACCCCACCTACTGGTGGAATTAAAGGTTAAATGTTGCTGGGGGCTGTCAAGGAAACACCTTTTCAATATAAATAAATTAAACCCCATTTACAAATTCTCTTCACAATCTCGTATGACATGAAACAGTCAATATTTTTAGGAGCGAACCTCATTTCAGGTCAATATACTAAATCCGCGACCAAGAGTCAAGGAAGTGACTTATATGTATCGTTGCTAGAAGGTCACATTGAAGTGCTCCAAGTGATTACAAATGTGACTGTAAGCTTCGATTCCTCTTCAGAAGCACTAATATCGAAAAAATAGCTGTTGGTGGGTAAAGTATTAAGCCTTGTGTTCCAGTTATTATTCTTTTATACATAACACTCAAACTAATGTTAAATCATACACAACAACAACACTTACGACGTTGAAGTTACTGACGTCATCCCACGGTATTAAACCTGGTACATGTATAACGATGTTACGGTTTACCGTCATTCATTGAATCAAGAAAATAATAATTTCAGCAAGCAAAACAACAATGATTTTTTTTATTATTAAATTCAATTCAAAAATAAAATTTGTTACAATATAACAAATAAAACATGACATTTCGGCCCATATAACATCATCAGTCTGCCCGGTCCGTAAACTGGCGTATGGGGATATTTGCCATGTTTTATTTGTTAAATATTAATAAGAAACACAGGTATGAAAAGATGCTCAGCAGGTTTCATACTTTTCCCGTTGTACCCTGAATTCATCAATACTGCAATAAAAAAATCACCCTAAAAGATGGCCCGTACTAAACTTCCTAATCATAAAATCAAATGCGCATATTTCCTTAACAATTCAGCAAAACATCGCTGACTAATTAAATACAATGTAAGATTTGAAGTTGCTACACTACAAGTACATTTGCCAAATTTTTTTCTGCTGGGGTTCAAACCCAGACATCTCACTATACAGGGCTGTAATCAATTGTCATTTGAAGATTCAAGACCCTGAAATCATAATGACTTCAGTGAGTGTTCTACACAGAACTTCAGAAACTGTCTTTATATGCAAATGTACACATGTGCAATCCAACTAGTTAGACCTCACTTAAAACTGAGTTACTTTCGGTTTTTGTAACTTCGTACGGATAGCATCCATAAATAATTTATCTTGGCACACCAGACGTCTCATTTATATGATTAACTGATTAATGCATGCAGTTAAGATAATTATTATTTTGTAAATCACTTTTAAATCCAATTCATATTCGAAGCCATCTTATAGTTTCAACAATCCAATAACAACAAATGTATATACAGTCTATAAAGCACTTGAAACAGCTGTGATCCAAGTCCATACATGTATACCAAAGCGTCCAAAATTTTATTGTCCGAATATGCGTTTCATTACGTTCGTGCGGACAAAACAGCATCTCCTGAATTAGTACGAAATGATCACCGAAAAAGGAGTTTACCAGTGTCTTATGCAAACATAAACGAAATCATTTAACAACGTTTGATCCACGTGAACTGCAGTATTGTCACGATCAGTACCTTTTTGCAGCTTATCTGACCTCCACTGGGCGCCGCAATTGTTGGCGTTTGCCTGACGTAATGAATGGCAATGTCAGTACGCGGGAACCAGACAAAGGCTCCCGAGGGTCGTTAGACTGCATCTGGCTGTATTTTCTGTTTAAACTAATAGTCTACTTGTATGCGGCGGGTGTATGAATATATTGAGATTTTATTTTGGTAAAGGACCACATGCATAGTTCACAAGGGTGTTTTGCATACTAAAGTAAACTAGGGGAGAAAGAACAGAAGGTCCCGGCGGGGATCGAACCCCGGACCTCTACCTCTGAAGTTCTACACTCTAACCACGTCGCTAAAGGGTTAACCCAACAGCAAGGCTGTTGGTAGTGCCTACATTCACTACACTTCTCCCCCTTTACTTTTCAGAGCAGAGCACAGCTCTCCTGAAGGCTTCTCCATGTTTCTACATGAGTCCGTCAAGCACTTCTGACACAATTAAAGTAAACTAGGGAAGAAATAACAGGTCCCGGCGGGTATCGAAACCCGGACCTCTACCTCTGAAGTTCTGCACTCTAACCACCTCGCTAAAGGGTAAACCCAACAGCAAGGCTGTTGGTAGTGCCTATATTCACTACACTTCTCCCCCTTTACTTTTCAGAGCTGACCACAAATTAAGAACCCAAGCCGAACTTCAAGATTCCTTAACAGTAGGTTAATACTCACCTAGAGGACTGCGGGGGCCAGTTGTTTTCGTCTGGTTGTCTCCGCTAATGGATTAGCGGCTTGTTATTCTGTACGCCATAAGCAGACGCCAGATCTCAGGCGCTCACGCGCTTCTCTTCCAAACTGCGTCATGCGTCATTCGTCATCAACTCGCACGCCGCGGGGCAATAAAGCGAGGGACCAGTGACCCAGACCCTAGGTCACTACACTTCTCCCCACTTTAATTAGGCAGCCCCACGCCGGCTAGGAAGAGCAGGTCCTGGCTGTTGATGACGGGCTGTCTCTGATCGGGACAGGGCTTCAACAATCATGAAGCCCTGGGTACTTGGCTAGTGGCGGGGCGTGAACCCAGCCTTCAGCCTACTGATCCAGTCGTGTCGCACAACCACGACTGGGCCCTTACTCTAGAGTCAGTATGGAACCGCCACAGCCGGCGGGAGACGATCCTGTTAGAGGTGCTTTGCGTTCCACCGTGCCACTCGCATGGTCGTCTCCCACGGATCCCACTTACCTTGGCTACGGCATTGGCTGCAAGCCGAATAAAAGCCGGAGTGGATCTCATGGCAGGTCTGAAACTAAAGTACGGAGAATCCGTCTCTAGTAACAGCATGCCAGGGGACATCTTCCTCAGACGCTCCACGGCTTGCTCATCTGCCAGGTAGCTTATTCCCCCCAGTGTAGCCAAATGCTTTATTTGATCTGCGGAGAGCATGGAGACCAGTGTTAACAATCGCGTCGAGTGCAAGAGCGATGCAACACTGCTCCCCCCAGGCCGCAGCAACATATCGGAAGGTGAAGAACCCTGGACTAAATCCAGGAATTCCCTCATCCCCTATTCCAGCTGCTGATCAGGCGTCTCCGTGCCCACAGCAAAACAATGGCTCTCGGCCAACCAAGCAAGATCTTCCAAGGTATTGTGCTGACCAAGCAGGACTCCCCTTAGGTAGGTCAAGGCCGTCCTGCGACCGGACACCTTATCACCAAGGTTAGGTTGGAAAAGGAGTGGGAGGTGCACTCTGAAAAAAATGTTCCTCTTCAGGCGTGCCAGTGCACCCCTGAATCAGACAAAAAGCTGCGGTAACTGGCCGTTTCTGTGGGCCTCTCACCGGTTGATCTACATTCTTCTGGCTTTGATCCTTGTTGTCCTGTGATGATCCCGTGGACTACACTGGATCGCAGTCTGATTTCCCCGGGGACACTGAATCGAGGATGACCTGGGATGATCCAAAGGACAACCGTGATCCCATGCCTGGCTAACTCTCTGGCCTTGACTCTGGGTTGTCCTTGGAGGATCCTGAGGACGCCCCTGGGTCAGTACCTGGCGACTACTTGGGCCTTGACTCTGGGATGCCCATGGGGGAACCCCAGGACATCCCCGGCCAGAGACCGGATGGCCTTACCAGTTCCTACTCTGCTGAACGCAGCTTGGCTCCCTACCGGTTTCTACAACCAAGGCCTGGCTGTAGGATATCCCCGTTTACATGCATGACCTGTGATATACTTTTCTGTTGCCTTTATTTCATCCACTGAAGCATTGTCTGTATGACTTTTTTAGAGAATAAATGAAACATTTCCATTGGCTTTCCAACCTTGAGTGTGGAAACGAGAATGTTGCACTAAATGTGGATGGTCTCTAGGCATTTCAAGTCTAAGAGAGCCATTTCTGTCTCTAACTAAGGCAGGTTCATCCCTTAAAATTTTACCAGGGATTTCTTTGGATCGAAATTCCATCCTGCAAACGTGTTTTTAAAGAATTGTTTAATGGTTTCAAGCAATAATCAGAGCAATGCTAAATATTGAAGCGATTTGTAAGTAACATGTAATCTTCTAGTAAGGATTCCCGTGTCTGGCTTGCATCTATTAACGGTTTTACTAAAGGATTCTGCTCGTCACTGGGCGGTGGGGCAGTGCCTTCAGGGGGGGGGGGGGGTGCATAAATTCTTCCTGGGTTCATTTGACTCATTTTTCCAGCCGGATGATTTGCAGACAGTCCAAATTGTGTTTTGCCCACTGTCCTACCTTAGTGACACAGTCATCATCACACAAATCTGCTGATATTGCCTCAAATAACAAATTATGAGGGTCTCTATCATACTTCCAGCACAGACCATGCCAGTGAATCATGCCTCTACTTTTAGCAAATTCGTGTCTGTACCAGTAGGCATTAACACCAAAGACTGGCTCCATAACATTAGTAAAGTATGACTGTGTTCTTAAATCAAAGTAATGTGCAATGATATGTGTGCACCTTTGTAAAATATCAAACATAACCGAGTTATGTTCTAAATTGACGTCTTCGCCCGTTGTGAGTTGTACATATTGTCTGAGTAGTCTTTTCAACGGTTTAAAGTGGTATTCAGCACAACTACCAGTTCTGAAAAAAGACGGTACCCTTTGCAAGTATCTATTTGATACTGAGTAAGTGCCCGCAGCTCCTTACCCCGTTGAGCCCAGTATTGGCCTGTGCCGCGCAATGAATTGCTCAAGTACATGATTTTTTTGGCCAAAGAGTCGTCACCATTTTTTATTGTTTCCTTTAGTTCATCTACAGTTATGTGTTGATCTCCAAGCTGCTGTTTGATAATAAAATTTCCTTTCTCAATGGCACTTTTTCTCATGATCATGTTGTGGATTACAAAATTAAAATACTGATGACTGGCAAATCTGCCGTCTTTGTACCATAAAAAGTGACTTGCCCAGTCAGAAAGTGACGTACAAGATCTTCGGCGATTCATGTGAAACTTTTCATTTCCAAAAGGATACAAGCAAGGAAAAGCAAGAGTGATAAAATGTCTAGTGGTAAACTCAGATAAAGGACAATTTCCGCGGGTTGGCCATGGTATAGTAATGGTTTGTTTTTTTATTTATTGTAACATCACCATGATCATCGCCAACAACGTCCTTGACAATATCAGTAACTTTGGATTTCAAATAAGTTACTGGATCTGAAATAAGGACCGTAAAATGAGTTTCACCATCAGCTTTATGCGATATTTGGTCTGGTGCGGGACCATCATCGTTCTGATGTAAAACATTATCAGAGTATTCTGCTGTAGCTATGTCTCTTTCACCATCATCAGGCAAGAAATAGAGTCTCTCAGAACAAATAAAATTGCTGAGTAAGCTTGATTATTTGTCTTTAGCCATTCAAGAACATGCTGTATTTTATGACATCTCACACAAAATTCTTAACTTGCATTGTTCTTACCTACCATACGAATTTTGACCAAATTAATTTCATAAGGAAGTCGAGTATATATTTGTGCAGGTTCATTGACATCCTGCGAGAATGCTATGCAATGCCCACTTGACGCAATACCGCCGTGCTTTAGCATAAACACATTTAAACAAGGTGATATTCTGCAGATAAGTTGTTGTTCAATAGTTGTAAGGTTTTTAAATTCAGAGGGCAGAGTTTTTGGATCCATGTTGTTTAGATCTGAAAACATTTTAATATTTTCTTTGTCAGTCATGCATCTCTTACACTCTTCTTCTTTAGAAATTTTCATTTCAATTACGCTCATTGCAAGTTATACATTCACTTGTTTGGTAAGACATTTGTTCTAATTCAAAAGATCTTATTGAGTCCATTGCTTTGTTAAATTGTTCATCTTTTACCATTGGGTGTGGGTCAGGAATACTAGATACATGTGTATGAATTTTTTCAGTCTGTTTCTTGATTCTTCTGTTTATTCTCCTAAGTCTGTTATGTGTATTTCTTTTACTTTCAGCTTCATTTGAATGCTCAAACCAAATTCCTAACTTTCTGCAGATATTAAATAGCTGATCAGAGTGTTTGCTATTCATATTTTGAGCAACTTTTGGATTATTTTCCAGTTCTGTTCTCCGTTTTTTAATAGTAAAATTTGCCGTTTGTGTAGATTTTCTTTTAATGGCTTTTGATTTTTCAAGTGTGTCAGCACAAATTTGCTGCGGAGAGTTTCTTAACACAGCTGATCGTGATTCTCCAATTGTTTCACAATTTTGTTGTGAATTGTTTGTGTTAATTTTGTTCAGAAGATTTTCTGTTATCAGCTGTTGATTTTGAAACACTTTTAATATTTTGTTGTGATGATTTGCGTTTAACGGCGGTTTTTAGGGGTTTTTTCGCAAGTGGGATTTAGTGATTTAGAATTTGTAAAATTTGCACATACATTGTTTTTTTGTAGGCGACATTTTGTAATACCAGCTGTTGATGTTTTAATCAAAGTTTTGTTGATGAGATTTTGCATTAACATTGGATTTTCCGATGGTTCCAATATTTTGTTGTGAAGATTTGCTTTTAACAGCTTTACTTTTTGTTACTGTTTCCCAAGTGGGCTTGTGTGCTACTTATATTTTAACATTTGAAGTGACATTGCCATTTGATTGTAATCCCCTGCATGCATTTTGATCAGGTGTAACAGCTGGTTGGGGCTTTAAAGGAAAAATGTTTTGTAGAAAACGCGTAATTACCAGTTTTATTTCCTTCATTATGTCTCCCCCCATATTTATATGGGGGAGACATATTGTTTTTGTCAGAGTTGTCTGTCTGTCTGTCTGTC
>JAULCE010170976.1:0-11728 GCA_032359355.1 Macoma nasuta | reverse complement strand
TTCAAAAGCACGAAAGTCAATTCATATAGAGAAAATTGCAGACTTGGTTTTATTGAGTCTGTTCATGAGTAGTAATTAAAGAGTAACTAAAGTAACTAACCCTAACCCTAACCCTACCCTAAGTATGTATAGCTAAGCAATAGGTAACATTATTTACTTCTAAGTTTGTTTGAAACATTCAAATACATACACGATTGAAACAAGGGTTATACATAACATTTATAGACTAACGTCATTAATTCAAATATTATGTAGCCAGTCTTGCTTAGTATTGGATGACCCAAACATATGCCACAATTATGACAATTGTTAACATTTGTTTGTTGGTTCCGCATTCTTATAAGTATTAACGTTCGTCTTGAAAAGGTTCTGACATGGGGCGGAAGAAATATCTGTTTTTCTTAAGAAACATTTGTTTCTTGCTCAAAACAGTTAACTCTTGCATAGTTTATTCTACTGATCGTCGCCTGTAAGATTGAATTCAAACTAGTTCGTGTCACATCACAGGGTTCAAATGTAGAAGTGAAAATTGTGAAACCTCAGTATTTACTGTTTACTGGAATTGTACATTAACACCTATAAGAGTTTATCACCGATTTATTTTCTGGTCTATTTTATTTACAGCATGCCTTTAACTCGGAAATTGCAGCTTTCGCACGGAATTTCACTTATTTTTGAATTATTAGCGTTAAGATATATCTAAAAATAACAAGTCGAGGAAAGGTTAACATACATATGGTGCACAATGTAGCTTACGTGTTTTTTTATGTACATCATAACACCGAACTATTCCTTGAAAGGCGTAGTATTATCATTAGTGAATGTTCTAAGCCAATTGGCGTCCAATTGTCATTGCATAATAAGGCGGGTACTGAAAATAACCACCTTCCAAAAGCAACAGCTAATACAAATATATGTATAACTGTGTTCTGTTAGATGCAGGTGCACATGGGCCGATCAAGTGCATCCTTACATTGCATCAGATAAGTTTATACATTATTTGCAGTGAAAACAAACACAAAATATTTGATTCTAACTAGTGTTAAAAGGTAAGTATTTATCATACCCGACTTTCCAGTACATCTTAATGATTTGCGGTAAAGTGATATCCGATTATATTTCGCGTATGTCAACATAAGTTCTTCACCAAACCCTATGGAGTGACCATTCATTAGAATCATATTTTCAAGAGTGGTCATTTCATAAGGTTTGTTGAAGAAATAAGATAATTAAAATACGCACATTTTCTAATGCCCTGAAACCAAAATTTACCATAACCGCAATGCATTATGGTATACTCCAATAAAGCGCTATGCTAGTCATTATGAACTCTTCGCACCGCTACGATTCGTGTGGAACGGAAACTTTTTATTTGAAAACAAAACGTAAATCTAGTCCTATGAAAAAAATGTCAATTCCGATTGCTATAGAAATCATTGAAGGGCATGAAGTATGTGCTCGTTACACATTTTATTTCGATCTAGATATATAAAATGATTCGGCTACACGATTCTTGTAACAATAGTTACAGCCCGACCTATACAGTTTATATACCTTAATTATGCTAATGGCATTTTATAATCACATAAATCGAATACTATAGTTGTTATGAGAAAAAAAATCAATTATCAGAGAAAGAGATATATAGTGATATTCAAAGAGAAAGACACATCGTTTATGTGCATTCTATATAGTTCATCGGAAGACAAACTTATCTGCCTGTTTCAGTATTTTAGAGCAATTAAAATCAGGACTGTCCCGAAGGTAAATGTTATGTTAGTCAACGTATACATCATTATATCTGTCAATAAACCTAAGGAATAGCCAGGCCAAATTTACATATTTGTTAAAACGTATATTATAAGAGTCTCAATATAAGACATGAACTGATACTCACTCACACTCAAACTCAACCCACAGTCACTAAGACTAATAAAGTGAATGGCACCAAGCCCGCAGTCACTAAGACTAATAAAGTACTAAGCTTTAAATGCATCAAGCAATACAATTAAAGCATACAGCTCTTCATGCCTATAGCAATATAAATAAAGCATACAGCTTTAAAGCACAAAACAATCTTTGTAAAGCACACAGCTTGGTAGTTTAGGCACCCGGCCTCCATCATAATGTAAGTATCAACTAGTTAGCACTCAGCTGAATAGTTGACGCCAACTCCTATCTCGTCTACGCCTTCGTCTACAACACAAACCAACCCTCTACGCTACCGGAGGCATACAACGTCTTAAGCAGACAGCCTACATGGGATTCGGATCTCGAGCAGTACAGAAAGGAGCACATGGCTGACCTCACCCATACAAAAACACCTCTTACAATACAATTTACTGTTTTTTTAACAGACGGTCCAAAATGCAATGCATCTTAAATGCATTCCTGAAATTGCAGTAGGCCATATATAATGAATACAACTTTCAGTCATCTATTGGCTCTTAAAGTCCACTTCAAATGTGGACAAAGCTCAAATTGCTATTGTTTGTTAGTCCAAGATTCATTACTCAAATTGCCCAAGGCGATTTTGCTGGTTATCAATATTGACCTAGATTTTTACCCACAAACATTTTTAGCAAGTTTGGTGAAGTTCTAATAAATATTATTGAAGTTAGAGAGCGGAAATGAAATCATGGCTAATTTTAACTTATTCAAGGGTAATACTTCTAAAGTGCCTATGGCAATGTGGCTGGTTATCTAACTTGACCAAGAATGTATACTGATTTTTTTTCAGCATGTTAGATGAACTCCTTATAAAAGAAATGAGCGAGCGATAAAGGAAACTCAATGCTAATTTAAAATTATTTAATAGCCATAACTCCGGAGTGCCTATGGCGATGTTGCTGGTTATCAAACTTAACATAGAATCTATACTGACAATGTTTGTCAGCATGTTTGGTGAAGTTCTGATTTAAACTGTCGAAGTTAAAGAGCGGAAACGAAACAATATTTTACTTAGTCAAAGGACATAGCTCCAAATTGCCTATGGTATTTTTTCTTGTTAACAAAGTTGACCTTAATTTTATACTGATAAACGTTTACAGTTTAGTGTAGTTCTAATAAAAACTGTCGAAGTTGGAAAGCAGAAACGAAAAAATGGCTATTTTTCACTTAATCAAGAGCCATAACTTTGAAGTGCCTATGCCGATTTTGCTGGGTCCGCCGTGGCCGAGAGGTTAGAGTCTCCGACTTCAAATCCCTTGGTACTTCATCCGCAGTGGGTTCGAGCCTCGCAAAGAGTGAAAATCTTTTCGTGAGGAAGCCTTCCGGCTGGCTTGCGGTAGGTCAGTGGTTCTACCCAGGTGTCCGTCTGTGCAACTCAGACGGGTTTCTAGGATCTTCCTCCACTAATAATAAGCCGGGCGTCGCAAAATGACTAAAATACTGTCGAAGCGACGTAAAGCCTAACAGAAATCCAACCAAAACCTTTTTGTAACAGACAGACAGACAAACGGACGGACGGACGGACAGCCTGACAATTATAGTGCACCCATACCAAGGCGTTTTTACTTAAAGTCATGCCTAGGTGTTTGGTATGCTGTGCGTTATATATGTATGCGCCTTCAAAGATCAAGTATTGGCATGTTTGAATAAATTTAGTAGAGAAGAGATTTACTTACCACCGTGTTTTTAAAATGTCTGCAATATTTTAACATAAAGTAGAAAACAGTAAACGTTCTAAAGCAAAGCCAAAAGAAACACCGACTGGTGCGTGTTCTATTTCGGATTTAGCTGCCTAAAGAATGTTGTGTTCTGTTATACAGATAGTAAGAATTCCAGTTAAGAAAAGTTCCACTAATTTCATATTCTTTAAGTGTAAATTAGGGAACACTATCCCACACTCTATCAAAATATTTAGAGATGTTGCAAAACATCATGCATCCATGATTTTTTATCAATAGCCTGGAACATATGCTGATAGATATCTACTAACTTATAGGTAGTTGAGTGATTCGGTCAAAATCAAGATTGATTTGTATATCATTTTCAGATAGCTAAAACATGGTTAAAACAATTCGCTCAAGTACTTTGCTACAACAACTCAGGAGAGCAAATTGTTTATAGTTAGATATAGAGGAGTTACCCCCCTTCTTAAAAATTGGAATTACATGGACAAGCATCCAGTCATCTGGAAAGAAACATTATTTCAAAGACCGATTAAACATAATTTGAAATGGTTTTGAACTAATTGAGATAATATATGTTAGCATTTTATGGCTACTACTGACTGTATTAATAATTTAATTTAAAATAGTATCCTCTATATTAGACAAATTGATTGTTGTATTTTGAATTGTTTCATCAGTATTTTGGGTAAAAGGAGGTAGTTCAGTATTCTGGTCATCAACATTTAAAATAGATAATAAGTATTTATTTAAATAATCAGCCTTTTCTTAAGTTGTAACTAAATAGTTAATGTCCTTGTCAGAATTGATTACACAGAGTGGAGAAATAAGAGATTGCGATTGCTAGTTTTTAAAATGTGGCGTATGAGTATTCAAAGCATGAGTATCCAAAACAAACGTGTGTCTTTCCAATGAGATTGTGTTAATGTTGAATCTAAGTCACTGAACAATATCTTCTGTATGACGTTTCAGAATATTTACTATTTCTTTTTATACTTTGATCAATCTACAACGTTTTGTATCCTCGATGCCTTAAAATAAAATAAATATTTCTGAATCATAGGATTATCGAAATGTCTAACTGCTATACTTTTTTACTCTAACTTTATATTTCTATACAGCTATACATGTATATAGAACATAAACAAAGTATGATATTTTTCATGCATTAAAATATCATTTTCTGAAAAGTTAGTACTATGTTATACACTTTTCATTAATCTGTGTATTATAAGAACAACCAGGTTTATGTTTGATTAATCAGAATCAGAAGAAAATAGAGAGAAAGGAAAAAGATATAGACTGAGGAAGGAAAATCTTAATTATTATGAATTTTGAATTATAGAATACGAATGTAATTTCATTTTAACCCTTACTCACCATCATGGTTTTTTTTACAATTTATTTTTTTTAAGAGAGAAAAAACCTTGTGAGGACAAAACGTGTCCTCAAAGGATAGGGATACAAGCTTTCATTGCTGTGGGGACATGTCCTTAAAACGTGGAAAGAAGATCTATCTGTTTAGTGGTGACACACACCTCGATAAATTATGCACACGTCTCTCTCTTGGATTGTCAGTTCTTTTTAACCCTTTATGACCATCATTATTCGTCTTTAATGTGTTTTGTTTAATAAGAGAGAGAAACCTTGTGAGGACAAAACGTGTCCTCACAATATGGAGAGATAATTTCTCTTTATTGTGGGGACATGCCCTTGTACAACTTATCTCCTAATACTGGGCGAGAGTCAACCATGTTGTTAGAACAATTCTAATTCTCTCTAGCCGATTTTTTTTATATTTTCATACGTTTTTTTATTTATTAATTGTGAGAGAAACCTTGTTGGAAGAGAAACTGTCCACACAAAGTGCAAATACTACCTTTTCTGTTCTGCCACACATTTCGACGAGTTCAGTACAACTCTCTATCGGACTTTCGTTTCATTTTAAATAGCCCTTTATGACCACCATGCCGGTTATCAACTTTGTTTTTAAATGAGAGAGAACCTTTTGAGGACACATATATGTCCTCACAAGACGGATAGGCGATATCTCATTCTTGTTTGGACAAGTCCTCGTATACTTTATCTTCGAATACCGGATACGTGTCAACCAAGTTCAAACAACGATCCATACATACACTAGCCGATTTCTTTTCTTGTTTAACATTTTTTATTTATAAAATGATAGAGATACCTTGTGGTGAAACGTGTCACAACAAGACGGATTGACGATATCTCTTTCTTGTTGGGACAAGTCATCCTACAATTTATTTACAAATAATGCGTGAGAGTCAACCACGTTTTAACAACTGCATTTACATGCATAAGCTGATTTCCTTCCTTCGATTTATTATTAACAAATGTGAGAGAGACCTTGTCGGAACAAAAACCGTCCTCACAAGACGGGGAAGATGATCTCTCTTTACTGTGCGGACAAGTCTTTTTTATAATTTATCTCCTTATACCGGATGAGAGTCAACTATCTTCCGACCACTGACCTGTCATTGTATTGCCGAATTGTTTTCTTCTTGAACTTTCAAACGAGCTATACACAACTCTCTCTTAGAGTTTCATTTCATTTTAACCCTTTTAGAACTTAATGATTTGTTTTGCACGTGTTTGTTTTTTTTAAAAAAAAAACGAATCCTTGTAAGGACAATAACTGCCCTCATAAGATAGAGAACGGATCTCTCTTTCTTAATGGGACAAGTCCTTTTATACTTTATTTCCGAATACCGGAAAAGTGTTAACCATGTCCAAAAAGCTGCAATACATGCTCTAGCTGATTTCCTGCCTTTTAATTGTTTTTATAAACAATGAGAAAGAAACCTTGTTGTCACAAATCAGACATCCTACAGACCTCAGAGAAATATGTATATATATAAACCAGAAGCAAACCATAGAAACCCTTATAGTATTCCAAAGAACTATGACAACTTGACAATTTGAGGGCTCGTCCAGGATCACTAACCTTAGGGTTTATGATCATTTAAAGAAGTAAAGATGAATTACAAAGAATGGATACGTATTGGAGAAAGGTTTCAACTGACGGGAGAGTACCTAGGTATACTTGTGCAATAGAAGGAGGAAGAATACCTTGCACGAGAGGAAAGAGCCATGCGGAGAGAGAACGAAAAGCGCATGCTTGAGATGCAGGCGTTTCAGAGACATAGAATGCAGCGGCAGGGAAAGGAAAGCATCGACAATTAACTGTGCCCAATGTTGCCAAAATTTGAGGAAAGGCTGGATGACATGGACGCATATAGAGAACGTTTTGAAAGATTTGCAAAATGGGCTACAAGTTTAAGTTCACTTCTCACCGGAAAGGGATTCAAAGTATACACCAGTATGCCACCTGAGGAAGCAAATATTTACCCAGCACAAAAGATAGCGGTTTAAAAGCGTTATCAGCTGACGGAAGAAAGATTCAGATTACAATTTAGAGAAAGCAAGCCTGAAGCAGGGGAAACATATTTCCAGTGTGTTGCAAGACTGAGAAGATACTTCTCAAAATGGATAGAAATGGCTGGGACAGATACATCATATGCATCATTTTTCACCATCTTATTGCCTGAACAATTTTGTGCGTGATGTACCACTGACGTTTCGATGTTTTTGAAGGAAAGAGAGCCATCAAGTATATCAGAAGCCACAACGTTGGCAGAGCAATTCGTGGAGACACATGTTGGAAGGATTAACCGGTCAAACAACGTTTTGAATTCAGGAAGAGCATCTACACAAGAGTCGAGGAGGTAGGTAGAGAGATCTGAGTACATGAGTAATGGAATGAATAGGGATTGGAGGAGTGATGGAAGGTTCCAGAAAACAAGGACAGGATTCCAAAGAGGAGGAGAAAAGCATCGTAACGTCGGAAAGTGTAAGTCCTGTTGGATTTGTAATAAGCCACGTTATTTTGCAAGAGATTGTTGTCCAGGTCATGCAGCTAGCCATTACTTTAGAAATTAGAAACGAATTGTTGCTATGTGTACACATTCGGAAGTGAAGGCGCGACCAGTGGTAGATAATAATGTTAACTGTAGTTTGAAGCTTCAAAATGGCGATTCACTTCCAATATTGTCTGGTGGATGTACATTAGAGATGCTTGAGGGAAAAGGGAATCTTGACAAAAAAAGGTCTAGTTGGTACTTTTAGGAATTGATAGCGGTTCGAAGAGAACTAGTTAAAAATGAACTTGGAAAACAAATCGTGATGGTCACAATAAATGGCGAAGCAAATGTCATTCCAACAGCCTAAATTAGTGTTGATACACCATATTATGTGGGAGAGCTTGCAGTTATGGTGCCAAAATGCACTAATGTGAGATTTGATTATTGGAAATGTGCCTGGGGCTACGGTGAAACCAGATCAAGAATTTGTTTAGAAGACACATACAATCTTCAGCAGCGGTTATGACCAGGGCACAGCCTGCAAAGTCGAAGCAGCCATTAAATGCATTCCAGGTTCCAGCCCCTTCTGTTACAAAGGATATAAATATGACAGTGTTACAATCAGAGCAACAAGAAGATACAACACTTGATAGACTTTTAAATGTTTCTAAAAATGGAGGAGAGTAAGAGACCAAGAGTGGAGCATTGTGCAAATATGAAAAAACAAGGTTTACTCTACAGTATCTTCAAGCAGAAACGTGGATCCGAAGAACATGAAACGAAGCAAGTTGTTGTACCACCGCCGTTAAGGAGGACAATTATGGAGCTGACGCATGAGTCAACCATAGGAGAACATCTTTCCTCAAAGAATACATTAGATATAATCAGCAGCAGTTTCCACTGGCCAGGGATAGACGGCGAAACAAGAAGATTATGTTGGTCTTGTGATATATGAAGGGTTGTTACAGGTAAACCGGCTAATCGATTAACCGATTATTAGGAGGCTAAACGGTTACGATTTTCCGAATAGGTTACTCGGCAATTATTTAAAAAGAAATAGGAAAAAAATGCCGGAACTTTTTTTTCAATCTTTATGCACCAAATAACATACGCCGATAATGACACTTGACACGTTGTATATTCTACGGTACCCTTAGATCGCGGCGACAAAGTAATCTTTCCACGGTGCCTACGGGACAAACACTAATGAAAGGAAGCATTAGGTTTCGAAAAAGAAACTGCATTCTTACCAAATTCGACAATTGATAAACATTGAAATGTAACTGTGACATTTGTCTATTTCTTACGTTCTGCCTAAAACATTCCCAGCTTTAATTTAAAAAGTCCACTTGTAATAGTTTTCTGATACCACGCATTAATAAAGTAACAGTTTGACATTATGTTAAACGCCGTGTTTCACGAAATTGTCTGTTTTTTTTCCAAACTGTTTGGAACTATAACAGCACGTGTAACACGATAAGGAGTTATGCGTTAGTGCCAGCGTTTGGGGATAAAGAGAGAACTGTATAGTTTAAATGCTAATTGATGGATATGCGTTTTTGCTTACAAACATAATTGTGTGCTCGTGTATTTTTTTTACGTCTAGTTCTTACAGAACATAACAAATAAAAACTATGAACTTTCTCTTTGTGTCTATCATGCTTTATTCCTGCAGTTTTCATTTATAACCCTCATCCCGCTGGCGGCTAAAATTTTCGTCTGCTTCAATAACCCTTAACTCTTTTTTCCTAATTGTTGTAAGTGTCAAACAGCTTGGCATATGATGCGACGCCTAATACTCGGCGTCTGATCTCGATCGAATTTGTTGTTTCTGCATAAGTTGGGTTGAGCGGAATGAGGTTTAATAATGGGCGAAAATAAACGATATTAATATGTTCTTTTGTTTCAGCAAAATCTGCAACAGATCTCACTTAATAAGATGTTTAAACTTTATATCATAAAAAAGATATCAAGATTAAATAGTCCGTCGCTTATATACCCTCAGTTAAACACCTGTCTGTTTAAGTTTTCAAAGCTTAAATTTTCGACATTTTATTCATCAGATATTGTTTAAAGGTCAAATAGTTTGGATCCGGATCAGACTCCGGGCATTTCGGAGTCTTGTCCGGATCCAAATCATTTGCATACGCAATTAAGGTCGCGATCGGAAATCATGTACATGTATTTTAATGTCTCTGATATTCACAGTTGTTTTATTCGTCAATGGTGCAGTGTTGCGTCAATGGTGTAGCGAATATCAGCGTTTCTACGGGAGACAATATTTCAGACACGACCGTCAAGTTGTGTTTCGATGAGTTCTGAAATATTGCACACTCATTGAAATTGCTAGAACTTTTTGTCGTATTGAAGACGATGATGATGTTTAATTGATAAGGTTAGGGAATCAAATTATACATTCCCTTTCCTACCAAAATGGAGACGGCAATTAGGACACAGAACACCATATCTTTATTTAACCCGTTTCTCCACGGAAGCCAATTTAAGCGCTTCTTTTACTGATGGTTATTAAAAACTTATAAGGGAAAATGGAGCATTTGCTCATTTCGAGCAAATGGTTCATTTGCTACAATGACTGAAATACATTTCAAAAATGGAACCTTTCTTTTACCTTGATTTTCATATTTTTCATCAGATTAGTGGGTAAGTCTAAAATAGCTTGTGGATGAAAGGGCTAATTAAAGCAGAAGAACAATCATTTAATGACGTTTTTCTGTATTTAGAAGTTTTTGTTCATTGCCTTTACAGCTAATCTTAACAATGATTACCTAATTAACTAGGAAAATTCGTATTTAGAAGTTTTGTTCTTTGCCTCTACGGCTAAGTTGGGGAAGAAAAACAATGATTGCCTAATAAACTAGGCATATCCAATTTCTCATATAATGATATTGCAGTTTTGTACTATTAGCAACACAAATAAAACGAACTAATCGTGTAAAATGTTACTTAATCGGACCTGCCTTATATGTTAGTCACATAAAAAGTAAATTATCCTCTTTGAAACTTAATGACATAAAATGTGCATACGGCCTTATAATGTATTTAACCCTGTATTCCATACGCTACTTAAGAAGTCCTTACGGAAATAACTTGATGCAAGGGATGAGTAACTAAGTGAAAGGATCATGCCATTTTTGAATACTTTTAAAAATATTGTAGGAAATGAAGCATTTACTCGTTTCGAGAGCCAATGCTTCATTTTTACATTTTTTCAATGACCACCTACTACAGAAAACCGTATCCATTATATTTCTTTCCTATTCAACCGCTCATCCTCAGAATGACGGCCAACGCAGCATGAACAGAGCACTGATATCGTGTCTGCAATATGCTGGATTGTCGGATGTCTATCATTCATACGGTGAATTACTTAGTCGTTAGTGGGTTAGGCAACACGTTAGTAAAAGACGATGCAATGAAAGAATCTAGTATTAATCGACCACTTGCCACCATGTTTTAGATCATTCAGAAGTGTCAGTGTTATTATTGACAGGGACTTTGCCGAACATGGAAAACTTCTACCCCTCATACAAGAACCATGCCACATTGGACTATCTTGAATGAATAGCACCTTGATCTACTGGAGCCACAAATGTTTCTGTTAGAACGGTATGAGGCAAGCAATTCAGATAAGACATGAATAATCAGGTCTTAAGTTTGGTCCCTTATTTGCTCGACCCGGGAGATAAACGGATGCTTTTTTTTTATCAAAGACGTTTTAATGTCAGGCAAGATTGACCTGAACAGTCCACATTTTCCTCTGTGGTCGCGACAGAAGTGCCTTTTAGCGCCTTGTGACAAAAATATACTTAACAAACTAGATTGAAAACGTACTTAAGTATTAAAACTAAGTTTCTTTATGAACATGGGCTCAGGTTTTCAAGTGAAGCGATATGGAGTTGTTTACGCCATGTGCTTATCACAGGGGCCAGACGTATTTATAGGGTTCAAACGTATACTGTGTACTGATACTTTCTTATCATTGTGGTATCACCGTACGTGTCACACTCTGTTTTGGTCGGGAGATTCTGTTAAGTCATATATACTACTCGTTGGCTAAAAGTGATTCGGGATTCCTTGACCCTTCTATGATGCCGGTATACGATTGTAGAATCGTATTAACTCTTTCACCGCCGAAGTCGCCTAAATGCGCCGTTGAAAATAGTGCAGTCCCAGATCTGACGCCGCCTT
>JAULCE010170865.1:0-11729 GCA_032359355.1 Macoma nasuta | reverse complement strand
ACAGAGTTTTTATATTAAATAGTGACATAAAAGACGATATATATGAATACCAAGAACATATCCATATCGGCCCGATAACGGGCCGACATCGGCAAAACTTGCCGATATGCCTACTTTCACCTGACATCGGCCCGATATGGTCATATTGCTGGGACGTAACCAGCATCTGTATCTCTACTCTGTGCAATGACTGTTAGGGTCTGAGTATCTGCTTGTTAATATTCACTAACTCAACCTTCTTCTGTGTCCTGATTTCCAATGGTTTATTCATTGGACTAAAAGTCTTTAATGGTATTTTTGGGAATTAGTTAAGCGAATTCAATTTTGTTATTCTGCAAACTGTCTTCTATGAATTATTTTAACTTTGAGTGTCCTTTTTCATGAGCATTGTATAAATCTGCCTGTGTAATAGAACTCGCAACAGGTGATGTTGCAATGCTTATTAGGCACTGTGTTTCCTCCTTATAAGCACCAATTTCTAACTCAAAAGCTATTTCATCCTTGGGTATAGGTACTTCTTTTTCGTGTAATACAGGGTTGTTTTGCCGTTGTCCAAGAATTTTCAGCAGACATCATTCAGTTTACAAATGATCATTGCTCCTGAGGAACTATTGTCTTTTCTTGATCTTGACTTATGTGAGCTATGGTCAAGTGGCTAAATCTCACTTCAAACGCAAAATAATTTTCATGCTCAGATAAGCTGTGTGATACAAAATATGAGTTTAGTTCCGTTTCATTAACACCTGAAAACTCTGTTTTGACCTGTGTTGACTTAAATGCTTAGCAGTCGAATGTAGATCATCATTCAGATTAAGTTCTTTGTCGATGACGATTTTCTTTGAAAGACCGACAGTTGTCGTCTGCGATATGTTCGTCTGCACTTTATATCGTCTGGTCATATTTATATACATGTATATTCATTTAACTTTATTTGGTAGAATACTTACAATCTGATTGTCAAACAGCTTAGAGCTTGAATAGACGCCGGGAACTCGGGAAGCTCCAACCTGTTTGCAAAGGTTACTTCAATTACGTGTTTTTCGTTACAGTCTTCCAAAGAATATAAATCTTACCCTGAATCTATGAAGAAATTATATGTATGCTGTCTGCATACTTGTTTTCATGTTTGTTTTTAAGTTTTTGACTAGTGAATTCCTTTGCTTTGTAAACAGACAATGAATTCGTAAGAATGAGTAGCAACATTTTTTTGTGTTTTATTTTTCTTGTATGACATTTGTTCACAGAGCAAGCACAATACTTTCAAGTTGGAAGTTCTTCTTCGACCATTGGAAACAGATGTCCCAGGCTGTGCTTCATGAAAGAGTCTGTGCTTTAGTAGTCTTGTAATATGTTCTTTGTGAGTAAAGGAAGAATAACTTGTTTTGTGTCAATTACGTTTTCTCTAAGGGTCTCGTAATTTCTGTTCACCACTTGATGTTTCTACAACACACTTTAATAGTCACTTTTCTGGAATCGAGTTGACTTTATGATGCATCTTTAAACTTGTTAAACGCTTTGAAGTAGCCTATCCTGTGATCTCGTCACTTGCATTCTGACAAATGTATTCTGACAAATGATACTATCAGTGATCCAGTTTCGGTTCAGGACCAGTTCCGGTTTCACTTACTGATATTTTAAGAAAAGTCATCAGTCTTAAAAAGGAAAAGTTGACAAAATGAATGTCATGAAGTATAAGACTATTTCTTTCAAAATCAACTGATTTCTAAATTGTTTTTCGTAAATATCATTAAGTGAAACCGGAACTAGTCCTGAGCCGAAATTGGTTCACTGACTGTACATTTGTCATTACCTATAACCACTTTTCTCTTAACTGATGTTCGTTTAAACTTGTAACTGATGTTCGTTTAAACTTGAAATGGCATCTTTTGGGGTCATTTAAATGGGCTGAAATCCAATAACTACTACACAAAACCACGCTAACACACACCTGAACATATTAATAAACATGTCTTAATATAAATACATTTCATTATAAATACTACTCTTCACTGTATACTGAATATTTTGCATGTGCGTTTTGTCCTGTTGTGTTGGGGTGGGTGGGGTAAGAAAAATCTGCACATTTCATTATTGGCATCCACCCTTAATAGATTCTCTAATGTTAGGCTACTGCCTGGTATTGTCAGAAATTTTCTACCTCTCCGGTTGAAAAAAGAATATTTCAATTTGCCAGCCCCCAAAATTTGGTCTAACATATTTGACCTTGAATCTTGACTTTTGACACACATGCATGAATCATGCGCTTTAGAGTTCGCATGTTTAGGTTAACATTTGTGCCGTAGCATTTCAAAATCCTTGTAGATTTTAAAAGATATGGAGCGGACACGAAATTTGAGTCTAACGTACTTGACCTTGAACCTTGACCTTTGACACACATGCCATGGATCTTGTTAAGGTGAGGATTGGAAAAAATATGGAACGGACACAGACTTTAACACATTTGACCTTGATTGTGACCTTGACCTTTGACATACACAGGTTGCACGAATCATGCACAGTTCGAAATCCATGCATGCATTTTGTAGGAGTTACAGAGCGGACACGACTTCCGTCAGACAGGCGGACCGACAGACAATCTATTTCCAGAATAAGCCCCTTACTTGTAAAGGGGTATAATGAATAAATTATCTTGTTCCTTTTTGTGTGCTGAAAAATTTAGTACTCGTATTGCATGTGGATTTAAACCGGAAAAGATGCCGAGTAGCCGGATCCAAACTGCTGACAATTACATTTCATATCGTTATTTTGACCAGATTGAGTATTGGTTGACTTCGATCTTATCAAACATTTGATTTAACCGTGTTTAACTAGTATTGTTGAGTTTCAACTAAATGTAGGCAAGCACCCATTCCTTATCCTTATGTAGAGCAGGTTCTGAACGTGCCAGTTGGCTGCGTTATTCCTGGGTCGTATCTCGAGCGACGTTCTGTAGCATGCCATGGCAGCTTCTGGCTGCTGCTCCAGTTCCATACACTGTCCTAGAAGGTTCCAGGCTGTCTCTAGATGACGGAAGTCGTTGTCGTCTCTGATACACCTGTACAGATTGTGGAGCGCCCGTGTATGTAGATCACGCTGTCCGAGTTGACTGTAGGACATGTACTGTAGGTAGTACAGGTAGGGAGACAATCCACGACCGCCAGGTCCAGCCGTTCATTATTAAAAGGTTCTCTATGCCGGATGTCGTCGCCAACAGATCGAAACAGTTCATTCCGTAAAGCCGACGGAGCGCAGTGAATTTCCTGAAAAGAAAATCTCACACAGGGCGCGAACATTCCAGCATGGGTACTTTCACCTCTTAGCAGGTGCATCTTACTACAAAACGCATGCGATATATTTGCGGGTCTATTGTCACACCCGCATACTAATTGCGTTTCGTTTCTGCAGAAATGTTCCTCTAATTTCTGTAGTATTGTTTCTGCTCTTTGGATATCGCCGCTGCAGTATAAGACTGAGGCAAGTTTCAACGTGGCAGCACAATCAGATTTCGCCCCGACACGAAGCAATCGTAAGGCGCGACGCGGTACTCTCATCTTGTGTGACAGCGTGACGGAGGCCAGCAAAGATCCGAGCCAGCTGAATAGGAACTGAGTATACGGTTGAAGTGCTTGGTGTTCCAGTCTATCCGACGGCTCGATGAGGTTTTTCAACATTTCAATACCATGATAAAGATTCCTGATGAGAGGAATTGATGGTTCCTTGTTTTGTAGAACAAAATCGCGCATACAGCTATTTATACAATCCTGTTTGCTATACTCAAATTGCCCAGCAAGAATTACAGTTTCAAGCGAGTCCAGCACTGGCATAACGCAAGGTAAGGTGTTAAGCTTTTCTTGCAGCCTGTGGCCAAGATCATCTATATGTACTTGCAGTAGGACACGACCTTTACTTTTGATCAGGTCTCTAAGAACCGACATCAGGACACCTCTATTTTGAGCAGTAACTTTTCCTGCAAACAGGTTTTCCTCGGATATCACAAATTGGGGACAGAATCCGTCGGTTACCCATGTAAGTAACATAGTCAAACACTGTGTGACACATTGTAAGAGATTGTCTTCTCGCCAGAATCCAGGATCTGTGTTTTCCGTGCAGTACAGGAGGGCTGTTTTACAGTGATAACTGGAAATGCATTTACTTACACGGGGCTCTACAAACGTCTTCATCAACATTTTCAATACAACATAACACTTGATATGCACTGTACTCAAGCTAAACATTAAGCATCGTTCAGTTAATGACGCTGATAATCTCCATTCAAGTTCTTCTGTTGGACTCAGCTTATATCCGACTGGTACTAGGAAAACTCCGTGACTGACGGCTTCCTGCGTCAGATCTTGTGACGGCCAGCCGTGACGTCTTTGTCTTCGGATGAACTCATCAGCTTGTGCAGGCCAGGAGCTGTACCTACATGCCAGCACATTGTCACTGTCTATGAAACCAGGCCCACCAGACTCCGATCTCGCAGGCCCATTTCTGACCGCAAGGTATCCTGGTAGATTTCTATGTATCCATGTGTTTTTCACTATCACCCTGCCACTGCTGTTGTACGTGTGATTTTCGCCCGGCAAGTCCATGATTCCCAAGGGTATGTTGGAATACAGATGTTGCAGGCGGCAGTAGCCAGGGGCCGTGTCGTCCTGCAGCATCAAGGGATTGATCTTACCTTGTGACCACTCTGTCCAGTCCTGTATTATACGATATTTATTAAAACAAATAAGCATATCAACATCAGAGTGTAGTCCTGGTGTAGTTGCGCCTTCCGCCTGACTCCCGAAATGGTAGGCATTTGCATAGTTGCCACTTAATTGATAGTATATGCTAGTTATCCTTTCACAGTATAAATATGTTTGTCGTCTTCTTTTCACTGTTAGCTTGTTGAGGCCAACCTCCTCAAGCGCTCTAGACAGATGTAAAGATACTGCACGGATATGCGCCGGGTCTTCACTCATGACTGTGTGTTGTTGTCTGTGGTCTAGATTAATTAACTCACTGATTGTTCTCGCCCGCAAATACTGCAATCAGAATGAGAAAGAGAAGAAGTGTTAATATAGTTTCATGACAACAACTTCAGCGCGGCTCTTCGCTTTAAAACATGAAGGTAAACAGTGTCGCCGACGTGGCGTCTGATCTGGGTCTACACTATGTGTGTCTCATCAGAGACAATAGCATGTAGTTCTCTACCACTCTAAACAATATATAATGTAAAGATCAGACAAAATAATAATAATAGTAATAATAATAATTATTTATTTAACTCATTTGACAATCTTCCATGAGGCCCTCAACAGAAACATATATACAAGTGGAAATATAGCATAACATGAAATACAAATCTTATCTCAAGATTTAAACCACTGCAAATACAGTGATTTAAATTGATAAACATTTTTGGCATTCTTAACAGTAGTTAACCTCATCTGTATAGACCACAGGTCAGCTTCTACATTTTATGTAAATGACGTCACACTGCCCGGTGCGGTCAATTTTCGGGCTCATTGGACCGTAACCTTTGGTTCATCTATATTTAGCGCGAGATAGCAGACAAAGCGTTTTTGGTTTGGTTTGGTTTTGTTGTTTACGTCCGTTTCTGCCAACTTTGGGCTAATTGGACGTCCAAAGCGTTTTTGACCAGGTAGACGTTGAATCGAAGTGTAACTGTCAAAACAAGATTAATCAGCTTTCCGCATTTTTTTCACATTCGTATTGACTCTCTGTATGTAAGTCTATAGATCAGAGAACATATAAGCCTAGGAGTCCACTAAGACCTCAAAAAAGGATCTGGATCCTAATCGACCAAGGATTGTTTGTATAGATAACCACGGTAGCAGACGACACCTTACATAACAGTGATCCATAACCCGTAGGGTTTAATATCTCTCTCTCTCTCTCTTTCTCTCTCTCTCTCTCTCTACGTCCTTTTTATACCTGGGGAGAAATATCTAAGGCTCTCATATACGTTGAAAATCCTAATCGTGCGAACGGACTGATCTGGAACCAACCAGTTCTAGCCGTTCGAGTAAACATGCCGAGTCTATTTATAGCGTTTGTACAAGGTCCATTTTTTAATGTACCACTCACTTATTAGACAATTTAGTTACGATAAAGTAGCTACTTGATATTCGGTTTATTATTTTCACCATGTATTTTTTTACAGATAAAGTTACTGGGTGAGTGGGGATCACTCCTTTAGTTGTCTTATATATAAGGAAGAGACAGTACTGCAGTGCAAATTATGATAACAAAAAAAAAGAATATACAATTGATTTATATATCTACATCTTATTGACATTATTATGAACAAATCATAGTGTACATACAGTATAACATAATTTGTAATAAGCTTTAATTCACAATCTTTACAATCCAACAACTAGATTAACATCAATATAACCTAATACCCATATGGGTATGATACATACTCCTTCTTCTTGATGACACGTTTGTCAAAAACTAGTTCATAGTCCTTCCTTTCACACTGAGTCACTAACTGTGCAGTATCTCTAACTCTTGAGATTGTGTGGGCATTCACCATCGATACCACGGATTTAACATGTTTTTTGCAATTAAGAGTGATCCCTCTGATCTTACAAGTGGTATAATTACCCAGATAGTTTATCTGGGTTTTAGGTTCTGTATGCGTAGTTTTTCGGCCCCCTGTCACGAAGGTCAGTATTCTGTTTATGCAACTTCGTCTGTCAGATCTTCTAGATAGTCGCCCAAAGAAGGATGGAAAAGATCACTGAGTCAGTATCTGCATAGAGTGCCCTGGTGCCAAGATTTTCAAGGTAAGAATAGAGCTTAAGCCGAGCTTGCGCAGTTTTATACGCTGCAATGATGACATTGGTCTTGGGATTAGAGTCCACAAAGTCATGTTTGTACTTCCAGCGCATTCCAACAAATTTTTCGCACGCGTAATTGACGCAAGTGACCTCATCTATCAGAAGTCAGTTTTTCGAAGTATATAGCTGGGTCGTCAACCATGTCAACTCGGGCCATGTTTGATCTTTGTCCAAATTTTCCCCCAAAAGGAGTTGTGCATCAGTTTGGCAAGTGCTCGCAAACCTTTGTTTTTTCTGGAGTTTGTCATAGTCCAACAGTATACCTTTCTTCTCATGATACAGTCTAATATATTGTCTCTTCTCTTCTTCGGTCTTACACCAGTCAGGCCGACCACTGGCTTCCTGTTTAATTTTTCAGGAATGTATTTATATACTCTGTAAACAGGCCACCTATCTTAGTCACTGGGTCATACCGCGATACTTGATCAAAGTGTCATACCTCGTATATCTTGTCAATCTGATACCCCTCCTGCAAAGCTTTTTTAACCTCATCTGTCACCCAAGTCCCTGTCATAGAACGTTTGTCGTCCGTGTGTATACATTTTTCTTGACATTGGTTTTCTGCACACATCTTACAAAGATGAAACAGTAGTGTGCCGTTCATTTTGCAAGGTAAGACAGGATGTAAAGATATATTGGTAAAATAACTTTACATGTGATAAGATCTTCGTAACTATCCAATGTTTTCAGTAATGATTTCAGGATGACCTAACGGAATTTTTCCCGTTTTATTGACCCACGGATATAGAGATGTGAAATCATAGTTGTCTTCGTCAATAGTATCCTCTTTGTATAACGTATAGGCCTCGGTACGACCACCGTAAAAGGCATCAAGGTTCAAATGGAGTAACAATCTCCAGTGTGTCAAAATACGACATCATAGCTGAATTCTCATGACATTGCTGATCAAAGTCGGCTTCCCATATACCCTAGGTCTTCTATACACTTTCTTTTCTCAAGAGTCCTGTCATACAAGTACCCCATTGTAATTTGTGTCACCGGATTAATTGTAGAACGCGAATATCTAACAGGGTTTCCATGCCAGAAATCACCATGGAATTCCAATACTAACTTTTCCCCAGATTTTCTTTCATGGTAACCATCCACGAGATAAGGCCCAATACATTTCTCACCACCATTTCTAGCATGCTGAATATCAAGACCTTCAGTATATGAAATGTATTTCAACCATTGTAGAGCTTTACTGGATTGTTTTTGCTCTGGGTTGTACCCATGATGAGGGATCAGGGTAATGGTTTCAGCTTGTAGGAAGTTGGTCCGAAACACCAAATTACATGCGGAGGCGATAGTAATGCACTTGGGAAACGGGTCAATGTTAGTGACATCCATAAAGTCGTCACGAAACTTCAGAGAACATCGTCTTAGAATATCCACGTTCGACCTACTATAACCAAGCAGTTTAGACTGAAAATTGAATCCGTCGTGTTTGTGCTTATCATACCATTCTAAAAATGTATGTCTGTCTTCTGGTTTCATACTGAATATCGGGCAGTGTATCTAGTACCACGGATTGGTTTTCCTTTCTGTTAAATAAATGGGGGAAATAACTTTTTTACAGTTCAGAGAAGCCAAACATTTCGTGTAGTTTTGACAGTGCCATGGGCAAGAAGTTGATAGAATCAATCATTAATCAATCATTTTGATTTTGAACGATCGTACGGTGAGACTCATGATTTTTGCGCCATTAGGTACAGTGGTGGGAAGGGTGGCATGTTTGTAAAGATACTGCACTATTGGAAATGAAGCAAATCCTTGAAAGTTATGTCATAAAACCGTTGAGTCGTAGTTATCCTCCGAGAAGAGCCACTCACAGAAATCATTCAGTGTGCTTTTACCCACAGCTAGACTTAAAACAATTCTGACATTGTCCAAAGGCGCCAGGAGTATAACCACTGGGTTCTTGAAGAGAACCAAATAATGACAAATTCTCCTTTGAGTCGGGTCCTTGGTCCCAAATAGGTTTTGATTGATACCAATCACAGAGAGTGATCGGTGGTGAGACCCTTCCGTGAACAAGCCCATAATGCGTTGATCTTTGCTCGCCTCAGAAAATAAGTCGTCAATGACTAGGAGGTTGCTGACGGTCGATCAAAGAAGTCGTCGTCATCCAAGTTGTCAGGAATGCCTTGTATAAATTGTACTCGAGGTGACACTGTTCTCTGGATGACAGCATAGAAGGTTAGCATCGCTTATACAGCCATACGATTCTATGAATGTAAGGGTGAATTATATTGGTATGGTGTTGCAGGAGGCTCTTCACAAAAATAGTTTTCCCACAGGTTGAAAAGACGTAGAAAAATGCCTTTATAAAATCGTGGGGCAAGCAAAAAGATGTTACACAAATAAGATTTTAACGTACTCAATACAGGATATTAGGTAGTTACTATTGGCAAAAGAATAGTACATGTACCTGTCGGTCCCGAGATCATCATGGTGAAGGGGTGTTGCAGTATCATAGCCTTCTCTCTAGATGGATCCTGGGTCAATTCCAAAAGCGCTGCGTGTGGCTGTAATAGCATGGAGGCTGTACTTCGAACCATGCTGCGTGTTGCTGTGGTGGTGTTGGAGTCGCTCCCAAAGACACTGCACACCCTGGTGGTGTTGGTGGTGGTGGTGGTGTTGGTGGTGGTGGCGCTCCCAAAGACGCTGCACACCGTGGTGATGGTAGTGGTGGTGGCGCTCCCAAAGACACTGCACACTTCCAAGTACACATGTTCACTATGCCCAAGGCGTGGCGGATGCTCTAGATTCACACGGTTTGCTGCATCCGAGTATCCGTATTCCTGGGTCCAAAAGGCGTGGCTTCTGCTCAAGCTACACACTGTTTGCGACGTACAAGTGGCCGAATTCCTTGATCCAAGTGACGTGTGGCTGCTCTAGGTCCACGCTGTTTACAGCGTTCGATTGCTGCCCCTATTCCTAGGTCCAAGTGACGTTGTGGCTGCTCTAGATCCACACTGTCTGCAGCGTTCAATTGTCCCTATTCCTAGGTCCAAGGGATGTTGTGGCCGCTCTAGGTCCACACCGTTTGCAGCGTCCGATTGTTCCTATTCCTAAGTCCAAGTGACTTGTGGATGTTCTATGTCCACACTGTTTGCAGCGTCCAATTGTTCCTATTCCTAGGTCCAAGTGACTTGTGGCCGCTCTATGTCCACACTGTTTGCAGCGTTTGAGTGTTCCTCTTCCTAGGTCCAAGTGACTTTTGGCTGCTCTATGTCAACACTGTTTGCAGTGTCCGATTGTTCCTATTCCTAGGTCCAAGTAATTTGTGGCTGTTCTATGTCCACACTGTTTGCAGTGTCCGATTATTCCTATTCCTAGGTCCAAGTGACTTGTGGCTGCTCTATGTCCACACCGTTTGCAGCGTCCGATTGCTCCTATTCCTAGGCCCAAGTGACTTGTGGCTGTTCTATGTCCACACTGTCTGCAGCGTCCGATTGTTCCTATTCCTAGGTCCAAGTGACTTGGGGCTGCTCTATGTCCACACTGTCTGCAGCGTCCGATTGTTCCTATTCCTATGTCCAAGTGACTTGTGGCTGTTTTATGACCACACCGTGTGCAGCGTCCGAGTCTTCCTATTCCTGGATCCAAGTGACTTGTGGCTGCTGTAGGTACACACTGTTTACAACTTCCGAGTGTTCCTATTCCTAGGTCCAAGTGACTTGTGGCTGTTCTACGACCACACCGTGTGCAGCGTCCGAGTCTTCCTTTTCCTGGATCCAAGTGACTTATGGCTGCTGTATGTACACACTGTTTACAACTTCCGAGTGTTCCTATTCCTAGGTCCAAGTGACTTGTGGCTGCTCTAGGTCCACACCGTGTTCAGCGTCCGATTGCCCCTATTCCTGGATCCAAGTGACTTGTGGCTGCTCTAGGTACACACTGTTTACAGCGTCCGATTATTCCTATTCCTATGTCCAAGTGACTCTAGGTACACACTGTTTACAACTTCCGATTGTTCCTATTACTAGGTCCAAGTGACGTTGTGGCTGCTCTCTGTCCGCACCGATTGCATACGAGTGGTCATATTCCTAGGTTAAAGAGACGTGGAGGCTGTTCATGGTTTTATTGTTTGCAACGTCCGAGTGCCCATATTCCTGTTAAATAGTCGTCGCGGCTGATCTAGGTCCATATTGTTTGCATCGTCCGAATGGCCTTTTTTCAAATGGGTCTGACTAACTCTTGTACTGAGGTGAAAAAAATGTAACAACTTTATCTACCTTATTTTACATGGTACGGTGATTTTTTTTTATTTCATATGATAAGGTGACTTACGGGTCCATTGGGCCGGTCGCGCAGTTTTGTAGAATTACAGTTGTGATTGTGTGTCATGCACATGTCACTATAGTAAACAAAATTCTCTCTCCATTATATAGCATAAAATGAACGCATTGTAAGATCCTATGTTCAAAATTTGTATTCTTATAATCTTCTCCGTGCGTGTTTGTTGAGAAAATATATGTATAAATGTTTCTGTGCAGCTATATAAGACAAGTTCACGATATTGTTTTGTTGGCGATTCTATTGATTATATTCTAAGTTTTGTCTATTATTTTGAACTGTATTTTTTTCCTGTCAGTCATGTACATGCACATTTGTTTTCCTCATGGACACTTTGTCTAATGGATTTGAACGAATAAACTGTCTAAAACTGTCTAAACTGTCTATGTACAAGGTGACCATAACTGGACCATAAAAATCCGGAGATCTTTGCAAATATTCACCTTTATGCGTGCTACGGAAGAAACTATGATGACGTTTGCAAACAGTTTGCATCCCAATGAGACGCCGTGTAACACGGCGTCTCATTGTGACCAATGCTGCTTGCAATTTTAGAACAATGGTTATAGA
>JAULCE010170755.1:0-11731 GCA_032359355.1 Macoma nasuta | reverse complement strand
AGATTAGGGTAAGGGCTTATATAGTGTGTAACCCCATAACTACCCTTTCATGAGAACGTCCGTACGTCTGTCTGTCCCGAAAAGTTTGTGTCTCGCATAGCTCAAAAAGCGTTTGTACTACAGACTGCCCAAAATTAATATTTACGGAGTTATGGACCTTTATTTTGTGAAAATATGGCATTTTTTTAACAAAGTTGATGTTGGGGCATCTGTGTCCTATGGACACATTTTCTAGTTATTATATTATTGAGACAGACTTTGTTTAGGGTTTTACTCGACCATTCTTAGTTATTAACTAACATTGGACCTTTTTCCAGTGAGTTGTTTTTGAGTAGCAAGAAATAATGTCAAATTCAATAATGCCCAATAGCTTCTAAATTATTAGACATGAAATATTCTCCCATCATTTAACAAATGTATAGCCATTCCCTTATTTAGCAGTTTAATGATGATAATGTCTCTAATAGATATCTATAGATAGCAAATGAAGTTATCGCATGTTAGAAGTGTCGAAAGGCATATGGAGGAAAGGGTTTAGTGATTCATATATTTTTTGAAAAAATATTGAGCCAGACAACCCCCACCCCACCCCACCCCACTCCAGCACCAGTGCGTGCATGTGTGCGTGCGTCCGTGCGTCCGTAAACAATTCTTGTTTATGCTCTACAATCTTCAGTTTTGATCGTATCACAATCAAACTTATACAGTAGTTGGATATCCACAAGAGCTCGGTTCCTTTCGATAACCAGCCAGATTCGCCTATGCATGACTGGATTATGGCCCTTGAATTAGTCAAAATTGCGCATCCGTTAACAACTGTTTGTTTATGCTCTAAAGTCTTCAGTTTTGATCGTATCGCGATCAAACTGATACAGTAGTTAGATATCCATGAGAGGTCGGTTCCTTTCGAGCCAGATTCACCAATGCTTGACTGGAGTATGGCCCTTGAATTGGTCAAAATTGCTATAATCAGCTTGTTTACACCATAAACTTCTTATTTCTTTTTGGATCTTATACAGTAGTTAGATATCTATGAGAGCTCAGTTCCTTTCGAAATTCAGCCAGATACGCCCATGCGCGACTGGATTATCGCCGTTGAACTGATCAAATTTTGCTATGATTCAGCTTTTTTATGTGATAAAGTCTCCATTTCTTTCGGATCTTCACCAAACTTTTACAGTTGTTACATATCTATGACAGATCGGTTCCTTTTCGAAAAACGACTGGATTATCTCCCTTAAATTGTCAAAAATTGCTATAATGCAGATTGTTTACGCCATAAAGTCTCCATTTCAAATCTGATCTTCACCAAACTTATGCAAAAGTTAGATATCTATGACAGCTTGGTTCTTTTTGACAATCTGCCAGATCAACCCATGCAAGACTGGAGTATCTCCCTTGAAATTGTCAAAATTGCTAAAGTTCTCCTTGTTTACATGATTTAGTCTCCATTTCTGTTCTGATATTCACCAAACTTATACAGTAGTAAGATATCAATCACAGCAAAGTTCCTTTTGATCCGCCAATGCATGACTGGATTATGGTCCTTGAAATTGTCAAAATTGCTACATTACAGCTTTTGAACACAATTCTCCATTTATTCCCCTATCTTCACCAAATGTCTGCTTACTCATCTTCCCTTTGTTGCTCATACATAATTGCTTTGATTTGAAAATGATCAAACGAACCAAACCAATAGAGCACAGGCCCTGTGGGCCTCTTGTTTAAAAATGGCACATATGTGGTTTTAGAAGAAACACTGACGATTTGTTTAAAAATCACGTATATGTCGTTGACCAAAATAGCAGATACGTGTTTTTGACGAACAGCGACGGTACGGAGTAAAGGGGACAGGTGCAGAATGAAAGTAATGCATAAGAGCACCCAATATTAAAATTCACAGGTATTGGTCATTTATTGCTGTGCTTTTTTCTAAAGAAAATGGGGAACTTTTGAATTGGACCATATTGCTATACTTTATTTTGGATGAAATCTGAGCGGTTCGACACATGGTAATCGGAATTGCACAAGGAATTCTTAGGCCGGTGTCTTCACACTTTCATTGGTAGAATAAGAACAATCTGAGTGTCAAACAGCTTGGAGCATGATCAGACGCCGAGCCACTCGACGTCTAATAAGGCACCAAGCTGTTTGCAAATGTAAGTACAATTACCGTTTTACGCTAGTCTTCCAAAGGATACAGTGAAGACCAAGACCGACCGACAGCCTTCTGCTTCTCATAAGGATCAACTGTTTTCAGTGTTCGGTGTCACTCTTAAGCATAAACAGTAAACATCTTTAAACGGGACATTTTTTAACAAATCCTGATACATGTATGTTAGTGCATTAGGAGCTTTCTGTATCACGTGATGCCTACATGAAGCTGTAAGCTTTCGCAGAACCCACAGTTTGGTCATAGTTAAAATAGTGTCCTGTTTAGAGAGGTTTTACTGTACGTAAACCTTGGCCTTGGACTTCACAACCTAATTTCAGTTTCGAGGCTAAAGAATGATTCTCGGCTTTGACCCAGCTAACCAACCCATTCGCAGACTCGAGACTCAATAATGGCTCTCGGCATCTGATTTCACCGACTCATTTTCAGACTCCAGCTTTATACTGGAGTTGAACCCTTTGGCCGCAAAATTGAAAATTGTCGGTTATGACTGGTTTTGGATCCAATATTTTAACGGAATTAATGTTAGAAATATTACATGTACTTAAATAGACTGACTTTTCCGAAACCCTATTCGGAATAAATTTTGATGCAAAAAACTGAAGTCCAAGATTAGCGTATTTTTCTCATCAGACTGACCATGAAAACCAAGACAAATCTCCGTGGCCGAGAGGTTAGAGTCTCCGATTTCAAATCCCTTGGTCCCTCACCGCTGTGGGTTCGAGCCTCGCACGGGGTGAAAATCTTTACATGAGGAAGCCTTCCGGCTGGCTTGCGGTAGGTCAGTGATTCTACCCAGTTGTCCGTCTGTGCAACTCGGACAGGTGTCTTGGGTCTTCCTCCACCAATAATTAGCCGGGCGTCACAAAATGACTGAAATACTGTCTAGGTGACGTAAAGCCCAACAAAAACCAAACCAAACAAATCTCCCAACTCTTTTATTTGGCGCCCATGTTCTACCATTCTGGTAGAAGCTGGGCGCCAAGCAAAAAGGGTTAGAACGTATTCTTTAGGCAGATGCTTGGCGCCAAACCAAAGGGTCGTTGATTATTCTTTGGATTTGAGTCTGATAATAAGAAGGTGAATACAAGGCATGATCGAGAGTCACATGATCAACATAGAGTCTTCACAGTCTGTGATACAAAAGCAGGGCTCCAGATACGCATGCGTAAATGATGTTTTGCTTTGACAATCTTAAATATGTCTTCTCCAAACCATTTGGAGTGGCAACTCGTTAGAATCGTCTTTTCAAGACAATTCTAACGAGTGGCCACTCCATATGGTTAAGGTTTGGTGAAGGACTGAGGATGTCATTCTAAATATGCACGTTCTCTAGGGGCCTGCATAAGGGTTGGTTTTTAGCTCGACTTTTCGAAGCAAAGGCTAGATATCCTACTCGGCATCGGCGTACGCGTCACACCTTGGTTAAGGTTTTCGTACCAGTTCACTTTTACTCATAACCATAACAAATATTGCTTTGAAACTTGTCATGCTTGTTCCCCCTCATAAACTCCATCAACAGGCAAGAGAACATAACTCTGGATTAGAATTTGACAGAATTATGCCACTTTTTGGACTTAGAATTTGGGTTAAGTTTTTCGTACCAGTTCACTTTTTCTCATAACCATAACAGATATTGCTTTGAAACTTGGCATGCTTGTTCACCATCATTACCTCCATCAACAAGCAAGAGTACATAACTCTGGATTAGAATTTGACAGAATTGTGCCCCTTTTTTGAATTAAGAATTTGTAGAAATTAACCCCCAAAGTCGAGAGAGCTGTCCTCCGACAGCTCTTGTAAGTTTATTTAATCAGTTGAGCGATATATGACCATCATGCCATGATTATGATCCTCTAGTTTTCAAATGCATGCTGGCTTTACACCTGTATGTATTATTTTACCCCCAGCACAGGTATATAGAAATCACCTTGTCCGCCCGTCAGTCAGTCCAAGATAAAGAGTGATAAGTTTTCTGTCCATAGGGGAAAACATTTTAACACTATCATAACGTTAAGTTCGCTGTTTTACTATCAAACATTTATATCTACTATCAATAGGAATACGTCTCTGTTATACTATCCCAGGGTTATGTTTAGGGCAGTATTTGTCTTGTTTTACACGTTCATCTGTACATACTTTCGAACGAACTTCTTGAAAAGTTTGTATCACGGATAATTCTAATACATTTCATGCTTGAAACTTCATAAATATATTATTCAGGGTATGTACTTTTCACCCACCCTAAATTTTTATGGAGGCATAAGCATTGATTTAGTGAAGAAACAGCATTTTTGACAAGGTGCGCCCCATGTGGGCCTGGGGCGTGCATATGTGGCACAAGAATTGGACCACTGCTTAACCCTTGCATGTCGTAAGAGGCGACTAATAGGGTTTGAACGTTAATCTGGAGTTTCCGCATCTCTGATTCTCCAGCAGGTTTTAAGTTGTTGGATTCATATCCCATATTTTTATCTCGATGTAAATGAGGTGTGGATCGAACAAGTTTTTGCCTGAATGGCGCCATATAACCTATACAGTGTTGCGGTGCCGTAAAACCCAACTCAATTGACAAGGTGCAAGTAGAGGCACCTGTGTCCCATGTACACATTTTCTAGTTTTATTATGAAAACAGTTTAAGTGTCTTATTAAGGGTATCGTTGAGCACACAAAAAGTCACAACTTATTCCGTCGGTACGTCATTCGGTCTGTCAAGGGCCTTGGGACAAGTAAGATTGGAGCATAACTCCCTAAACGCATTATCTAGAAACATCAAAGTGGGTGTTTATGGCATCTTGGTGAGCGGAGTATCGTGTATCAAAACAAGGTCACTGTGACCTTGACCTTTGGCTCATATAATACGAAAACATTGACCAGGCAAATATGTCTAACTGTATGCCTTATAGACATTTAACTTATCACTCTGATGCATCTCAGTAATGTGGTTTGTCATATTGCAGTATTAGGTCACATTGACCTTGATTTTAGACCTATATAATAACTCAGGTCTATAACTCCTTCTAAACAGCATTACATAGAAATACCTAATCTGCTGTTTGGATGCATCTTGCTGAGTCGGAGTGTTCAGTACAATTTCAATTTCTTTCCTTAGCAAATGCTTCGTTTTGGGTATGGCACTCATCTTCAGTGATAGTTTTTCTTTTATATAGAAACAATTGAACATCTAATAAATGTGTGTATATAAAGCTTGTTTATGTTTTTAAAATTGTACAAAAATACTCTAAACGCCTTTGAAAACACACGACTTACACTTTAATAAAACATATTCAAAAACAGCTCATTGAATGTATTCAAAATTTCTACGTACAATAAATAATATGTTATGAACATTGTATGCAAATTTCACTCGTGTGGTATAAATCGACTGTAAACGTAGCAAATGGTCGAAATTGAGAATCGCAGTTTGCTAGTAAAGCCGTGGTCCCAACCCGCCGTATTTGCAAGTGCCTGTTGTATACTTGGGTAAAATTTGGGGATCATGCGTGGTGAGTAAATTATCTGGTCGGATTTTGGAGCACGCAGACACGCCGTAGCACTTGTAGTGCACGGATGACGCGCGTGTCTTCTACACTGAACGCCTTTGAAATGCACCACTTATGCACAAATATACATGAATAATGTTCTTCAACCAGTGCTTTTGCCGTTCGTGCGACGTCAGTTTCCACATGGACGTTACATGTTTTAACATGATAATGCTCCCGCCCATACAGCCCTAAGGACCACTCAGTTTTTGGTTCAACAGTAATGAACAGGCCGTCGTCTACAGTCATGGCTCCTATTGAGCATCTCTGTGATGAGCTTGGTAGGAGGGTTTATGCACAAACTCCTCCACCACGTAAGGTTGCAGAATTACGCAATGCTCTTGTGCAGGAATGGACCAACATCCCATAACACCGTATAGAAGCTCTTACACTGTCCATGAGGCGTAGATGTCTTGCTTGTATACAGGCAAACGGATCATACACTCCTTACTAGCAAACTGCAACCATTTCCTACGTGTACAGTTGTTTTTCAGCAAATGCCACATGAGTGGTTATGATATTTGCATACAAACTTCATATCATATTGTTTGTTGTAAGTAAAAATTTTGAATACATTTGATGAAATGTTTTTGAATAAAATCATGAAAATGTAATTGGTGCGTTTTCAAAGGCGTTAAGTGTATACATTGGTATTTGGAATCGTTGTGTAAATAAATGTCAAATGGTCGTTCACCATACTTAGTTGTATCATTTGATGTAAAAACATCAAAACCTTCAGTGTACATACAAACCAGCTTGGTTTAACCCAATTCTTTGATGTGGAACAGTGTCCTCTGAAGTCCTGTGCTGCATTTCATAGAAAAAGGGCTAAGAATTACGGTAACTGGTGGAAGATAATTATTTCGAAACTTTTTTTTATGTCCCCAAGTCCTAGATCCGATCGGGTGGGGGTGCATATTGTTATTGCTCTGTCTGTTTGTTGGTTTGTGTGTTTGTGTGCAACTTTAACATTGGCTATAACTTTTGAAATTATACATGAAATGACTTCATATGTTGCATGCATATGTTTTTCATGAAACCGCACATTTTGAAGGCAAACATGTTGATGTCAATGTAAGCGGTCAAATATATAGGTCAAATATCCTATTTTTACATTGTCCATAACTTTTGAAACATTATAAATGCATTTAATAATTAACCTGCTGTCAAAAATGTTGTCTTTAATACGTGATGCTGTATTTGCTTATTGTTAAACAGATTGGATCAGAATCAGACAGTTGTTTTTAATTGGTCCGTTTAGTAGTAGTATTTATATTGGGGTAAAAACAAGATTAGATTTGGAATGTGAAGAGCCGTGGTAATTGTGAATATGTCTGCCACTTATAAAAGGAAAAGAATATTGCTACAGTTACATTAGATGCCTAAAAATGTCAAGCTTGCACTGCAATGGCAACAACAATGACCCCCAAGAATTTATTTGTGTGCAACTCTAACATTGACCATAACTGTTGAAAAAATGCAGGTAGAGACTTCATATTTTGCATGCATATGTATTTCATGAAGCTGCATATTTTAAGTGCAAACTTGTCAAGGTCAAGGTCATCGTTCAATGTCAAAGGTCAAATATATAGGTCAAATTACCAAGTTTTACATTGTCCATATTTTTTGAACCATTATATACACATACTTGATTCTTGGGATGCATGTATATCTCCTGGAACCAAATATTGGGAGGGGTTACATGTCAAGGTCACCATTCAAGGTCAAAGGTCAATTCAAGGTTAAACGTCATTTTTTGTTACAACACCCTGTGGGGGCATTGCTGTTTCACAAACACAGCTTTCTTGTTTTTTCATAGGAATGATCCTTGGGTGGAACTCTACCAAAATTGTTCAAAGTATTTTGATATCTCAAAAACATAACCGCCAGGGCACTTTTCCTTATATGGCCATATAGAAAGCTTTGAAACCCTTCGTCTCCAAAACTACAGGCTGTTTTCAAAACAATTTCATAGATTTGTTCTTTTGGTGAACCTCTACCGAAGTTTGAATTTGATGTGTCAAAATACATGGCTGCCAGAGGCAGACCAGTTTTCCTGTAACATCTATATCATTTAGATTATTTGCAATGGTTCTAACGGTACCCTTTAATCTGGTGAGCCATTATGGTCCTCTTGTATATGACAACAATTGTACATATAAGAGATGTGTGTATATAAAGCTACTTGTTTTTAAAATTGTACAAAAACACTTATACTTTGATATTTGAAATTTGTCGTGTAAATAAAATATGTCAAATGGCCGGTGGCTATGCAGTAAAATCTTGTGATGTATTTAAGAGGGCTTTATTAATGGAATTATGTTTCCTCAATATAATGTTGAGACATATTGGTTGAATACAACGTATAATTATCGTAAATGCATATATGCCATATTCTAAATCGGCAATGTAATTATAGGTTAAGAATCGAGATTCTGTAACAAATTAAGTTTATAATGAAATTGTAAAAGTCCTACATTGTTATGTTATAAGGATAAGCTATTTTAATGGATGTATGTATCCACAATGTCTTGTCTGCTCCATTTCATTCAAACTGTTTAAAGGATTTGAAATGGTTTGGCACAAATGTTCACCACAACAAGGTGACGTGTAGAGCGTGTGTCAAAGTTCATGGTCACAAATCAAGGTCAAATGCATTCGCCTCAGAATCGAGTGTCGACCACAGCAGGACAACCTGCAGCACCAATGATTCAAGCATATGTATCAAAGGTCAATGTCCCATTTCAATGCCAATAGTTTTTATAATCACTTGAGCGATATATGACCATAATGCAATGATTATGGTCCTCTAGTTTTCAAAAGCATGCTGGCTTTACACCTGTTTGTATTATTATGCTCCCAGCACAGGTATATAGAAATCACCTTGTTCGCCAGTCAGTCAGTCTGTGCTAAAGAGTGATAAGTTTTTTGTTTGTTGGGGAAATATTTTTACACTATCGTTATATAACGTTAAGTTCGCTGTTTTACTATCAAACATTTATTTCTACTATCATTAGGAATACATCTCTGTTATACTATCCCTGAGTTATGTTTAGGGCAGTATTTTTCTATTTTATGCCCCCACCAGCATAAGAGGGGGGCATATAGATTTGCCTTTGTCCGTACGTTCATCTGTACCTACCTACTGACACGAACTTCTGGAAAAGTTTGTGTCACGCGTAACTCTAAAACCATTCATATTACAGACTTGAAACTTCATAAATATATATTACAGGGTATGAACTTTTCACTCGCCCTAAATTTTTATGGAGTTATGAGCCTTGATTTAGTGAAGAAACAGCATTTTTGATAAGGCGCACGTGGGTGCATCTGTGTCCCATGTAAAACTGTTATTTTTTGCAGTTGTTACTTTGTAAAACTGTATATCTATACATGGAATTAGAATGTCCCATATAGTGTGTATCTAATAAAAATAAAGACATACTCTTCAATTATTTTATAAGTTCAAAGAAGATTCAGATTGGTCTTGGTGGGGAAAAGATCCCAATCCCCATGTCATTTTTTGGTTACTTTTGGGGAAGTTTGGGTAAATAAAGATAACTGCCCTTGAAAATGTGATATACTTGGAGAGAATACTTGGAGAGAATATCTTTTCAAAGCCTTATAATATTCTGCAGCCATGCTTCAGAATCATTGGGAAAGCTTTTTGAAGAGACTTTGATTAAAAAAAAGTGTGGACTTACGATTTCCAGAAATGAAAAAGTATCTTCACACTTATTACAAATAAACTAAGGTATAAGAATCACATTCATACAGGGGTTGAAAGTTCTTTTATACTTGCAAGTTAATGAGACTTTTTGTTATGGATTGCTGGGAAATAGGAGAGGAATCAAAACGTGTGTATAGTTCTTTAAGGATGGACACTACCTGAGATTTAAGAGTAACCCCAATGAACTACCTAGATTCAGATAAAGGAGTCGTTCCCCGATCATTAGGAACCCTCTTAAATATGTTACCATGCTTTAATTGTGGTTTAGAACCATCTGTAATATACCAAATTATCGCCGATATTGTATCCGCAAAACCTAGTGACTTTTCACAATACGCATGTCTGCAAGCATAATAGATACTTTCGTCATAAAAGGAAATGGTCTGGATGAAAAACCCTTCGCATTTAAATGGATGTTTTAAGGATTCTAACTTGGTCACTTTTTCTGTAACTCTGACAAAAATCGTCTGCTAATTGCCTAGTTATGAATTGTTCAACCTGTGTCTTCTATCTTACCTGTCGGTATTTCTTAATTACAGTAGCTTGCTGTCTATCCTTTTTAATCCCATCAATTAGGCAATTGTATTAGAGGTAATCAAATTATCCAAATAGGTTTATTAAAGTGTCAAAGTAAATTACCGATATCCGCAAAGGCTAATAGTCGGCGCGTACCGTAAAATCCCGGCATCTCGGTAAAATTCGGCGCTTTTTATACGCCCGTCTTTTGATGGAACGTATTATGGGAACACCTGCGGCAGGCGGGCGGGCGGCTGGGCGGGCAGCGTCCACACATGTTGTCTGCTCTCCAAGTCAAACAGTTTTCATCCAATCTTCACCAAACTTGGTCAAGATGTTTGTAGGCATAATATCTCGGCCAAGTTCAATAACCAGCCAAATCGCCTTTTGCACTTTTTAGTTATGGCCCCTTAATTATCTGAAATTGGTGACATTGGACTTGTCCGCTCTCTAAGTCAAAGAGTTTTCATCCAATCTTCACCAAACTTGGTGAAGATGTTTGTAGGCATAATGTCTCGGCCAAGTTCGATAACCAGCCAAATCGCTTGAGGGCCTTTTGAATTAAGGCCCCTTAATTATCCAAAATTGGTCAAATTGGCCTTGTCCTCTCTCTTAGTCAAACAGTTTTCATCCAATCTTCACCAAACTTGATAAAGATGTTTGTAGGCATAATGTCTCGACCAAGTTCAAAAACCAGCCAAAGTGCCTGAGGCACTTTTGAATTATGGCCCCTTAAATTTCCAAAATTGGTCAATTTGGCCTTGTCCACTCTCTAAATCAAACAGTTTTCATCCAATCTTCACCAAACTTGGTGAAGATGTTTGTTGGGATAATGTCTCGGCCAAGTTCAATAACCAGTCGAATCGCTTGAGGGACTTTTGGATATAACCAATAACCAGCCAAATCGACCAAGGCACTTTTGGATTGTGGCCCTTTATTATCCAATCGCCCTAAGCACTTTTGGATTATGTCACTTTACTTATCCATTATTTGTCAAATTCCTCTCTGCAATGTTTGTATCAGAAAATACATTTTTGTCAGGGCGTATTTTGTGACAGTTTGCCACTCTTGTTAAACTTATTGTTGCTTTATAAACAAACCATTTGGTATTCTTTCTTGATTTTTTTTGTATTGTGTAGAACGTCGATAGGAATGCCAGTCAGATCAAGAAAGTATATTTACTGTTATCAGCGTTGATAAACTTAACTTCTTTCCCTAATGTATGTTTGTTCAAGACTGCCTACTGTGAATATTTAATTACAGTGTGTTAATAGTGGTACACTAAACAACACATTTTATTGATGTAGTCAAAAGGTAAATTGTCAGTGTTAAAAAATTCAGTAAGCAATCAGAATAGACCCAGATCAGACAGCTAATCTAGATGTACTCTGTTTGCAAAGACGTAAATGGGCATTTATATGAAGGAAAGGGTAAACGCTGAATGATGGACATGGTAGACTTAAATCCATTAGATCCATTAGTCAAAAAATATAGATCCTGATCAGACAGCTCCTAGATTTTACTTGGACTAGTCTACTTAGAAGTTGAATATTGAATGTGTGCTGTGTCTAGGAATAGCTGCTTACATCACTGTAAAGCATTTCAAGTGCTGCTACAAAAACCAACATTTAAGCACCGCTGTACGGACTTTAAAACAGTGTAGACCAAGATCAGACGCCACGTCTCTGACGTGGCATCTGCTCTTGGTCTACACTGTTTAAAATTAACCAAAAGTCATATTTATATTGGTCTCTACCCTTCTGACTAGAT
>JAULCE010170644.1:0-11731 GCA_032359355.1 Macoma nasuta | reverse complement strand
ACAGATAATAAACAAAACATCGTTGACTTCAATCAATCTAATCACTGATAAATGTTACTGTTTTTGCTATTTTTATTTCACTCGACATTCTTTTAGGTTCTATATTAACGGATCAGCACATTATTTGTAATGCACAAAATGAAAATAAAATCGCATTTTTGAGGGAAAGCATGCCTTTAACCACAAACCCGCTGCGAATTTGTCTGCTCCAATATTAACTTAACATATGACGAAACTATTGACGGAGCATTAAACAGCTTTGATCCTTATGGCAGGCAGGGTCACTCGGCGTCGGATAAGGATTCAAATTGTTTGAATATTCATTGTATTCGGGGAAAGCGGTCTTAGGGTTAAAATGATTATGTAGAACGAACTCCCATGCATACGTTAATATCGGTATATTAAATTACTGTTTCATAGTTTGTTTCTGAGAATGAAACAAAATATTTACCTGTACGACTGCTCAGCTTTCCAAATACCCCGGCGTTGAGAATATCATTGTTTGGCTGGAACTCGTAGCGTTGGTATGTTTTTTCATCTGTCGTGTTGACAATCTCGTCATTCAGAGCAACCAAGTGGCTTACCTCTTTCCTCATCAGCACGTAGGTGTCGCAGTGTTTGCCGCTGGATACAAGTGTGTCGACTTGGTTTAGCAGTGCGTCTACGTCCGACAGAGATGTTGCTAATTTCTTTGACAGGCAGTTCATCTTTTTCGTTTCTGCAATATTGATTTGTTTAGCCTTTGCTGTAAGCTCATGCTCAAATTTGTCAAAAACGTTGTTCATCTTCTTCCTGAATTCTTTCATTGCCTCTTTCAGCTGACGTTCATCTGTCCCTATTTGCTTCAAGTTCTTCTGCACGTCGGCTATTCTGGCCTTACAAGCTGTTTCCAAAGCCTTAAGCTTTACATCAAACTTCTTAAAACCATCGTAGCTTCTTACATCTTCTGCAACATTTGGTATATATTCCTTACTCTTGCACTGACTATGGTCCATCGTCATGCAAACGCTACATCCTAAATACGAATGTGATACACAAAAGTATTTAATGCTCTTGTCTTTGTGTACGGTGCATTTGAAACTACATGTGTCCTTTGTTGGTGCTGGTTTGGCCTTCCTCGCGTCGTCAGTGGTAACCAAAACGTGGTTTCGCGTTGCCTTCAGTGCTTTGTGATGTGTCGAACACTTCTTACACAGATATTCATGACAATCTACACAAAATCGATCCGCTTGAAGACGTTTCCCCTCAACAAAACATGGCTCACAAACTTCTGATATCTCTTCGTAAAAATCAGATGCCTTCCCAAGTTGACTATTTTCTTTTGCCTTTGCCATCTCTGTTTCTCAATGAAAAACTATGTGTTCCTTTGTTTAATCGACTGTTCATGAACAACGAGAGCATGCCATATTCATTTGGAAACCTGGTCTATTTAACGGAGGTATATACTTGTAACGTTACTTTAACACACAGATAAACGGTTGCATTCAGTGATATGAATGGTTCCCGTCTAAATATAGATGTACCCGTGTGTAGATATATAACGTTTTTATCATATGATTTGTCCCTTAAACCCGTTTTATACCATGTTGTTCGTTGTCTGTTGAACGCGATCAAAACCTGTTCGGGGTTAGTAATTACTCTGCGATTAGATGATAGCTATAAATGCTTTTAGAGAAGACGCGATAAATACATTTATATCGGTATGTGGAAAACAATAGTACCCGTATGTGTGGTGTACTTTATAAGTAGATATTTTGTATAAAAAAGTATGCAGGGTGAGACCGCTGTCCTGTCTACTTGTCCGTAGCTTAAAATGGCTCTACAATGTCTATTTTTTTTTCTTTGACATTACATATTGAAGAGTTGATCTTAAGAATAGAAATTGATTCTTTCATGAACGCTCTGATTTAATATCGTGAGACTCAATGTTTTGGTAAGGAAAGACGTCTGCAATCAGAGGCCATCTTAAATAGGCGGTGTCTGATCTAGAACTGCTGTGTTTGCAACATAACTGTTTGGTGATATTGGCACTGAAGGAGTAAAGCTCTCAGTGTATGACTCAAGTTTTCACATGTTTTAATTAATGTAGTCATAACACAATTATAAACTAAGTATCATATAATTACTAAATTATAGTCCTTATCCTGATGAGCGCGACTCTATATACATGTATTGTACATGTACAAACGCTTCGATCAAGATCGGACACCGAGTAACTCGGCGTCTGATCCGGACCCAAGCTGTTTAAACGCCACGAATGTTAACACCAATTTCTTTGCAGTTTTGATGATATTGACAACTGGTGAAGACGAAAGTTTTAACAGACGGCATGTTTTGCTGTAGGATATTAACCAGATAGTAACAATCTCGCTGAATAAACAAATAGCTTAGCTATCGACCAGACTAGTTGATAAAGGTTTGATACCCTTTGCCTCCACATTCTATTTTTAGACTAATCCACAAGGAAATAATCTGACAAAAATATGATAATCTAGATCATATAAAAATGCTAGTTTAGATTTTTATTTAAATCATGGTAGGAAATGGAGCATTTGCACGTTACGAGAAAATGCTTCATTTCCTACAATGTGTCCTATAGTCAACAATTAGAAAGGCGCTAAAAGGCGCTTCTGTGGAGAAAAAGGTTAAAAAGTAGAACCTATTGTTCCTTACCTGCATTTAATCTAAGTAATCGGACACCCTGTGTGCCCGCCTCAACTGACCAAGTAACTTAATATTTCCATTTGGTATTCCAAATGATACAGCAAAACGTAGTGTAAGTACAGTCAAGCCTGTCTTGAGTTGCCACTCAAAAACCGATGTTTGTGTGGTCTTTAAGACAGAAGGTCACTTAATGCAGAACGAAAGTAAACCGGGAAAGCTTTCAAAAGAGCTTTTTGCAATACATTAGTGGGCAATACAAATCGTCGATTTGTCTCGACACTCTTTTTAACCCCGCAGACTCAATAGGTTTGTTTATTCTCTTCTCTGGCATTTAAAGTAGTTTAGATCAACGGCGCACTTCATATAAAAAAAGCCTGGCACTTATATTTATATACCTTTTTTTTGCAATGTTAAATGGTGGAAGTAATACACCAGACCTTAGCTGAATTAACTTCATAAAACCATCTCCGTCAATCAAAACTATGACCAATGATTGATCATACTAATTCATTGGATGTAGAGTGACTAGAGGAAATCATCAGCGATGTTCTTTAAAACCCATGTATCTACTAGTCTAAGAAAATGGAAGTTTCGTGCTTTTGGACGAACTCGTCGATGATCATCAAAGAAATATACAACTTTGATTTGGACAAGACACAATGCGTAGAAAATATCGTGTTCTTCAATGACCATGTACGTGCCATGCTGTGGCGTTTGAATATAAGATAGTGTTGTATACTTTCATATTCTGCATGACTACCAATGCATGTGTTGACATGGAAATTCCACGTTAAATTCCACGACAATATCAGGCCGTATTGTACGGGGGTTCTGTGTCAGGGGTTACGAGCTCTATAGACATGATCGTGAAGATAGGCCAAAGGATGGAGTGCTCACTCTGGTTAGGAGTGGCATTTCTTCAGTGGAGACTTATCGGTCAGACGGGTCTGATACAGAGTCTGTTACTGTGGAAGTTGTTATCGGAGACAGACACCTGACAGTCTTCAACATTTACAGCCCGCCAAGCAAGATGATTGTATTGCCATGTCTGCCACAGGATCGGGGAGATTGATCCGATGTAGGAAATTTTGACAGCAATTCCCTAAGCTGGGGCTGCAGGAATCTGAAATGCAATGGTGAGGAGAAAGACAACATGATTGTAACAAATCGCCTAGTACTCATCAACAGGCCAGAGGATCCGCCCTCTTTCTATTCCAGGGAATGGCACACCACAACAGCCCTGACCTTGCTGTTGCCACTGATGGCATTCAGAAGATCACTGAGCGACAAGTGATCAAAGGCCTATTAACCTTAAGTACAGAGACATGTAGGCGGAGAGGGCAAACTTCCACCTAGCTGGAACTACAAGAAGGCAGACTGGGAATGATGAGAACACATCCAATATCAAGGTGGTAGGACTGGATGTGGACAATGCTGCCAGTCTGTTCTCTTCAACTGTTCTCAGAGAAGTGTACAAGGTTATACCCAGAGGCAGGCGGAGAGACTACAATCCATTCTGGAATGACGAGCTGATATATCTCCATGCGCATCTGAGTGATGCCAGAGACAATTTGGTGAAAGACCGTTCGAGAGAGCGAGTAGACAGGCACAATCTGTTGAAAACCACCTTCAACCAAAATAAGACAGAACTGGTCCGGGAGAGCTGGCAAGACAAGATTGCGTCCTTAAACTTTGAGAAGGACACAGGGAAACTGTAGCATCTCACGAACATGCTAAATAGAGACAATCAGCAACGGGCTAAAACAACTATTCTGACTGATTGAGGCTGTGTGGCAGGGAAAGAGGCGGCAAATGTGTTTGCGAAGGCATATAAAGGTGTGAGCAGAGTTAATATCCCACTGAAGAGATTCAGGGAAGTCAGACAGGAGACAAAAACACTTCGAGAACAGTGCACAAATGAAGCGATCCCCTGTATGTCAGACAGTCTCACGATGCAGAAATTGAAAGCAGCTCTTAAGAGACTGAATAAGAAGAAAACAGCAGGGGCAGATGACGTCACCAACGATATGCTGATACACTTAAGATATAAGGCGAAGAGAACACCGTTGATAGTTTTCAACCTTAGTTGGCACTCAGGAAAGTTTTCTTTAAGGTGGAAAGAAGCCCACTTAAGGCCCATCCCGAAGAAATGAAAAATCAAGGACAAACCTGAGAGCAACAGACCTGTCAGCCTCTTAAGCTGCATTTGAAAGCTGCTAGAGCGGATTGTGAACAAGAGGCTCCTCTTGCATCTAGAGCCTAGTTCCATTCTTGCTCACACACAGTGGGTATCGAGAGCATCGCAGCACGGAAGATCAGCTAACGTACTTCACGCAGAATATAGAGGATACCTTCCAGGAGAAGAAGAAGGTCCTTGCAGTGTTCTTTAGCCTGTTCAAGGCCTTTGACATAGTCTGGAATGAGGGTCTTTTGCTAAAGCTGGTGCGCGCTGGTGTTGGAGGAAATATATACAGGTGGCTGTCTGGCGTCTTCTTCCAGTGGACCGCGAGGGTGAAGCTTAATGGGAAGCTCAGTCGTGAGATGAAGATAAGGGAAGGGACTCTTTTATCGTGTACATCAACGACCTTGTGACGGCCTTGCCTAGAGGTGTACAGAACACCCTACACGCCGAAGACCTTGCTGTCTGGTGTTCTGAATCAAGTGCAGCCATCCGAAATATGTCTGACTGGGCATCTCAGTGGACTCAATGTATAAAATGGTCAACGACGATTGCACCACTCTTCTCTCTGTCAACGTCGAAAGAGAAAGTCAATTTGGACCTTGAAGGACAGCCAGTACACCAGGAAGAGACTCTGTTATTCTAGGGTGCCACACCTGACACCCGCCTCACATCGAAACGCCATATAGATTGGGTTGAAAGAAGAACATACAGGAAGCTCTCTCTCATGAAGAAGCTAGGGAGCTAATGGAAAGGGCCTGCGCCAGGTCTGCACAGGAGCCATAAGGCCGGTTGCAGGGTATGCCTCATCTTTATGAACCACAGCTTCAAATACTAACAAGAGCAGGCTAGACAAGGTCCGGGACGCAGGACTACTTATCATCCTTGGTGCCATGAGGACCACGCCAGTCAGCTAAATTCGGATGACCACTGACATAGAACCACTAGAGTCAATGCGAGAGAGCAAAGCCCTTTCACAAGCAGAGAAGGCCAATAGACTACCATCCTACCCACTGAATACAAAGCTGCAGAACCTGACGAAGAATAGGCTGAAGCATCAGAGCCTCAATCACATTGTGAAGGATCTTCGGAAGGACAAGTAAGAGCTTCTGGGTCTAGATTCTAGAGCCGGGTGTGTCGATCCCGAGGAGTTGTGTCCCTCTTACAAGGCTGGATGTGCCAGGTCTTGAGAAGAAGGGAGAGCAACATCAGGTACTGCAGAAGTCTCTTGCGCTGTAGATGATCCATGAGAGATATCCCTGGAACTCTTGGGTGCATGCTTGTACAGATGGGTCAGCAGAGAGAGCTGTCAGAAACGCAGGTAGTGGAATTTTCATTACATTCCCCGACAGACCCTGTGTGTCTCTTTCATTTCCCGTAGGACAGAGGAGCCCTAATTACAGTGCAGAAATACAAGCCCTAATTCACGCTACTCGTCACCTGATTGAGATAGGCCAGCACGGCCTCAATGTGATGTGTCTTACAGACTCTCTGTCAGTATTGCAAGCTCTTTCTGCCTGACAGGCTGATGCCTCCATCAGGCAGCTTCAAGAGGATTTGGCATCTTATCCCAGCATTGCAATGTGGTGCTTCAGTGGATTCCTGTACATGTGGGAATCCCTAGAAATGAGTATGCGGACAAACTGGCAAGGGAAGGTAGCAAAATGATGCAACCAAACACACCTGTCTCGTACAGAGAGACTAAGCCTCTGCTGACAAGCAGTTTCAAAACTGCATGGAGAGAAAGAAATAAAGGGCATAGCCATGACCAGGACCACCTTCATATTTTGAATAGGCATGAACAGAGAACAACTTTTCGCCCAAAGACTAGACACTGTGGTCTAAACAGACACATGAATATGATGGGCCTGGTAGACTCGGCAATCTGTCAGTGTGTTGCAGAAAAACAAACTCCATGCCACCTCCTTCACAGGACTGTGTACACCTGGAGGAGCTTCGAAGGGAAGTTTGGGGTACTAAAATCCCCTTACACACCAAACTTTTGGGCGATGCGGAACAGTTACGGAAGACAGACAGTGCATTCCGTCACCGCATCTGGAAAGAAGGTTTAATACGGTCATGAAAACTGGAACGCAGAAGAGGAAGAAGAAGTAGAAGAAGAAGAAGAAGAAGAAGAAGAAGAAGAAGAAGAAAAAGAACGGAGTCAAGGAAAATACGACGTCGTTTTCTCTGCCTTTACAATTATTTCCTGAGTTTGCTGTTTTCGGGAGAAAACTTCAAGACATTTCTAATTTGAAAATGTTTATTAAAGTTCATTAGTGGTACAAACGTGGAGCGTCAAACATTATCCCTGACGTTACGTTTTCCCAACAGCCTCTGCCCACTATGAAATAACATTTTTTGGCCGATATTGTTTACAGATTATTTCATACAAGCTGGATTTTTGTTCTATAGCAATGTCGCTCTAAAAAGTTACACAATGAAATAAACAGCGTACAAAATCGCTCATAATGTATAAACAATGCGCTGCCTAGTTGAATTAACAGCATACTAGCACATGTGGACCCCCTAATCCGAGGTTTAGTGGACCCCCATACCATTCATACACACTTCTGGTCTCAATCCAAAGCCGTTTCTGAGATGACCAATTTCTCATGGCTCTTAGTGTCTATTTTCTGCTGTACAAAGGTCAGTCTTCAAATAATCTAAACAGCATTTCTATTCGAAATTATTGCGTTTGATCATGCTCAACTCCACTAACTTTGTCAAGAAAAAATGGATTATTTTCTGATTTTTTGCGAAAAGTGAAGACCCTGCTCATACGATTTGCCACCACCTCTGAAGCGTGGTGACTGGTCTGTGTCTACACTGTGATAAATGTCTACACTCTGATAAATTTCTACACTGTGATAAATGGCGACATTGCGACGGGGCGTCTGATGATACTCTGCACTGTCAGACGCTTACATTGGGCGAATCTCTATTCCTAATCGTTTCAAAGCTATCGTAATGCAAACGAAATGCAAATAATATAATGAAAATATGATAAAATTGTATTACTTTACGCGTCAAACAGTTACTCGGCGTCTAATCCGGCTCCAAACTGTGTGTCAATGTTGAAAGTGATCAGTGTCTTAACGCGTTTGATGGTCAAGGTCAAGAAAAGCGTATTTTACACTGAATCATGTCATGGACCAACTGTTTTGGGCTATTATAGTGTCGTATCTGTTAACCCTTATCCTGCAGCCCAAAAGAAAGTTCGCGGAATTCTAGTCTGACATTTAAACCCTGTTCGATTCGTTTGGAATTTGTCTAGACTCTGGTCTGAGTGTCAACAAGCTGGGAACCGGATCAAACGCCGAGTTGCTCGGGGTCTGATCCGGGTTCAAGCTGATTGACGACCTCACTATGACCGCAATCAGCGTGATCAGGGTTAAACCTATTTGCAATGGCTTAAAAATACAATGATATAAAAAAAACTCCAATCTACACAGTAAAGGAATTGTCCAGAATATCACCCAGCAGACCTTCTTCTTTGCTTAAAGTTTTTTATACCCCCGTAAAACAAAGTCTTCAGGGGAATACTGGAATCAGCCTGTCGGTAGGGCGGGCGGTTGGGCGGTCGGTCTGTCGTTTGGTCCGGATCTAACATAAGTGGTTTGTGTCGCGATTTCCTCCTCTAGTTTTTGACGGATTGAAATGACTCTTGAAATGAGAACGTCGGATTTTTGTGTAGTGTCCATTCTGTTGTGCCAGTGATGGCTGCTTTACAGGTACTCTGAAATCAGCCAAGATATTGAGTACATATATGATAAGTGAAAACATTAAATGATTTTCAAATGAATGTTAACAATGTTTGCGCACAATATGACTGAATAGTGGATGAGCAACAGGTATTCAGAGTTATTTTTCCTTGAACTTTGACAAAATAGCAGTAATTTGAGAATTTTGACATAGTAAGTTTATAGCTTGTGGCGCAAACGCCTCTGAGAATACTGGCAGATGCAGACAAAGTCAACATGAGTATGTGGTGTGAAAGATGTATTTTTATTCTTGTATACAAAGTCCGGTCTTCATGTGACAAGGCCTTGGCCAATATCAAAGTGGTGCTACTGGGGTTTTGTCACAGTCAGTGACTGTTCTAGTTGTTATCAAATTTCTATGAAGTTGGTACCATTTTAAAGATGAACTCATAAGCCAATGCCTAATGCCAATCGTATGTTTAGGTTATTGCTATGTCCTTGTATGCTTTTGTTATAGATTCACCAACAATGAAAGCGTCTGAGTGAAAGGAAGAGCGAATACAAGAAAGGAAACTATACATTTTGATAAATACTGAAAACAATCTTCAAGTTGGAAAAATGGAGTATTTGCTGATTATGATTTCTCCACAATGTTTTCATTTGCTACCCAGGTGTACATACGGCGCATGTAATCATAAGGTTTACACACAACAGAAAAAGACGGCACACTTTCAGTTCTTGTATTATTATTCTCGTAAATTGTACTTTAAACCCTTATCACGCTGCTATAACTGTCGGTTGTTTAACTCGTCGTCTGCTTGAATTTTAACATTGATTGTTCAAATTTGATATTAATATTGTCAGTGTTTAACAGCTTGGATCCGAACCAGATGCCGAGTTTCGTTAAACTGTTAATATTACAATGGTCTCAATTAGCGTAATAAGGGTTAATAGTGTAAGAATAAAGTTATTGGGAGGGCAGAAACAACGTATACAGTAAAACCTCTTTTAACCAGACACTTGTTTGTAAAGAAAAACTGGTGTGTTGTAAATGCAGGTTGAAAGTAATACAGAAAGTTCTTATAGGTACCTTCTGTTTTACCGTTTGCTTACATTAAGCTTTAATCTCTCTTAAAAGCATATTTGAGTCATTTTTTCCGGTTAAGAGAGCGTCCGGTTTAGTGAATTTTTACTACAAATACCAGAGCAGATGCACAACTCTCTACCTGAAATGCTATTTTTAGAGTCTTCCCCAATAAAGGTATCTGATGAAAATGATGACTATCTAAAGAAACGAAAATTCCAATTTTCAATAGTTTTGAAAACATTATGGGAAATGGAGCATTTGCTCAATATGAGCAAGTGATCCATTATCCACAATTTTGTCAAAGGTCATGTACTATAGATGCGTAAAAAGATGTTTGTATATGTTAAAGGGTTAAAAAAAGGACTTCTGGGTCATTGGCAAATTGACTTCATCGATGTTCGTTAAAAGCACTTCACTGCCAGTGTTGCACATTTACGACACTTACTTCAAGTTGCACGTTGAGCTGGAAATACCTCGCACACGCGTATATATATTTTATTTCAGAAAATAAACCCATACAATATGTCAGATGAAGATGAATACATAGGACCAGCGACCTAGTGCAACCCATCCGTTCATAAAACCTCCTCACATTTAAATCTGACACCTTTATTTAGGCGATGATCGAACTCATAACTCATGGCGCCGAGGGTCAAGTGATTGTAAGTTGTTCTGTGGCCTAGCGCTTACGGTTGTTAACTTGCATTCAGTAGGGTTTTGTGAAGAAATATTAAAATCGGATATATTTAAACTTTAAGCAAAAATATCTGGAGCAATAGATATAAAGTAGATATGAGGTTTAACCCTTCATATATCGATGGCTTGGTGCAAAACTATTGTCACTCCCTCACAAATGTGAGGGAGTTACAATAATGTTGCACTAAGCAATCGATATGCTGTTTTAGACTTAACCACAGATATAAATAAGGTATGAAATTTAACCCTCCATGTGCAATTTTAGACTTATCCACAAGGAAAAAATATGGTAAGACATATGCATATATAAGAACAAGGAAGATTTCAATTTCGAATGGTTTGAAAATATTACGACAAAATTAAGCATTTGTCATTATGAGCAAATGCTTATTTCCCACAAATTCTTCAAAAGTCATCTGCTATAGAGGCGTCAACAGATGAATATATTGAGTAAAGGGTTATTTAGTACCACTGCTAGATTGTTCATGTACTAAACAGAGACAACTAGAGACAACAAAATAAACGACTTTAAAATAGGGATTTTATAATATCTTTTGATGTTTTTCGATTAAATAAGATATAAAATGCATTAGTTCTATCAAAATGAAAGGTATATGTAGGTACAATTGCCTTATTTTGCATAATTTACCCCCAATAATCCCAGTGTTGTCTCTACGTTATGGGCCGACCCAGAGTCAATTGGAGTTCACCCTGGGATAAATGAACAAATATGGTTTCATAAGGCAACAAATTGTGCTGAAAAACTGACATTAGCTGAATTATGTCAAACACTCATCATTTTTTTATCAATATACACAGAAAATCAACCTGTTATTGAGCTGACTTGACTCTAGGTCGGCCAGTTTCGACAGTTTTATAAAAGATCAGTTACCAATAACAGTACATTTAGTAACGCTATTCTAGAAAGTGTTAATGTTTGAATCAAACAGGATGATTGACATATTGGTTCACTTAGTGTTAAGAACCACATATATTCATTAGATTAGTTTCATTTACCAGTAGAATATTGGATTAGAATTCAAGCAAATTTATGTAGCTTATTCTCTGGTCTTTCGGGAAATATTGAATTGAACAAGATCATTCAAGATCTACCTGACTACTTTAAACGGGTGTAGTTCCATAGTATTTATGCAACAAGGACTCTAAAAACTCAAGTGATTCTGATTGGTGGATAAGGATAACAAAATTTATAAATTAAACAAAACTTACCTCTAAGTTGAAGTTTGATGTTAATTTTGTTAGTCCTTATCCACCAAGAATCACATGTCCACCCAAATATAACCCACCCGAAAAGACAGAAATTTACATGGGTGTTAGCTCCATGTTGACATAATACTATGGACAATCTCTGAAGTCTGAGGAATATTGGTCACGTGATCG
>JAULCE010170533.1:0-11732 GCA_032359355.1 Macoma nasuta | reverse complement strand
GCATAATATATGAGGAAGTGCACTATGATAGTCAATGCAGTCTAAACTTACTAATAAAAATTACATGAATCTCTTGGTGGTTTTAATATAATTTTGAACAGCCTCGAATATCCTATTGTTTTGGTCAATCCGTAGCGAGTTATCGTTAAACAGTAGTGCTTTAGTTGAGAGTGAGCAAAGAGGACGAACAGTTTCGAGGAGAAAAAGACGGGGTTGTTGGTAATTACAACAAGAGAATAAAAAGTGCTCAGTGCTTTAAGTTTCTCAGCAATGACAAAGAGGTGAGTCTACAATATCCTTTTGGAAAAGGGTTAAATTTAGAGAACCACAATTAGTTCTAAGTCGAGTGTGTGCTATCTGGTCTATTCGGCTACCCGTGTAGTAATACACTGGTGGTGGTTTACGTTTGTTTGCTTCAAATGAGTATTTGAAGGATGAAACTGTTCTTGAATTGCGAGTTTCTGGAGAAGAGCGTTCCACAGTCGAACAGCAGACGGAAGGAAAGAATGAGAATACAGCTAAAACGGAGTAAAACTGAATCTGAAGATTTGTCTGCATTCCTAAGACTGTAGTTCGAAGCAAAGTTTACCAAAGAAGGTACCAAGGATGAAAGATTTGTTGGAGTCATATTGTTATTCATTTTATAAAAGAGAGTTAATTTGTGATTCTTCCTCCTGCCTTCCAACGTATCCTATCCAGTTTCCATATACAATTTATAAATGGAAACCAATTTAGTAGTCCCAGTTCTTATTCTCGCAGCTTCATGCTATTTATTTTCACATCTTCAGTTGAATTTTCTAATGTTTCACTTCAGATCACGTTTTTTTTTGCCAGGAAATACACTAACGTCTGATTAAGTTTAAACAAACTCACCTGATTCTGTGCACACTTTTGTTTATTAGAATGTACCATTCATTCTGTGGTTGCTTATCATAAACGAGCCAAAATCAATGTATTTTTCCTATAAGTTGGGGGGTTTAATATCACCTTGTTCCATACTTCTATATTTGATGCTAAACAAATGATAGAGGCAATAAACTGAAACTAGCGTCTTGTATTTGGACGTAATCAGTACAGTAAGATGATATTAAATCGTGTTCAGTATTCATATCATTATTTCGTTGGTCTAATAGTTATTGCAAACAGTGAAAAACTAGATCAGATTTGCCTGTGTAAATATAAATTTAATCGCAACTGGCGGATAAAGAATTACTTATAGCATACCCAATCGTTACAGTTAAGCCATGAAACCATGCGTTTGTTCTCGATAATGCTCGATTGTCTTCAACGTTACATATTTTAACTTCAAATTATTTGTTTACAGTGGTGAAAACATTGATTTTATCTATCCCTTAAATAACAATTTTTTTATCTGACACAGATAACTCTGATTTGCAAGGACTTGTAATCAGTGGATAAATAAAGTATATATCTCACATTTAAGAATGGATATTTGTTTTTATAACAAACATCAAATCCATGTTTTGTTTGACCTCCTATAAATATAAATTGTTGAAATATGTCGTCTGTATACTTAATCAGCTGCTGAGTAAGTATATCTCAAGTCCTATATCACATGCTTTATTTGCATATTGTTGATCTTTTTCTCAGATAATAAATCATGAGCATGCACAATGCATGTTGCGACGCTAGCATTTAACTAGTACAATCCGATAAAATCAGGGAATAACAATTGTGTCCACAGGTCAGTTATTGTGTCCCAAATGAGGTTTAAGATCAAGTTCTTCATTGTTGTAATGTAATTATAATATGTCCTGTGTATCATGCTATAAAACTGCAGGCAAGTACGTATGTTTAACCTTATTATGATAATCGCGACCATAATTATAGTTGTCAACCATTCAGCTTTCCACGAATCAGACGCCAAGTTGTTTGTCATCCAGGCAACAATTTTATCAATTTTCAAGCCAATCAGAACAGAATAGAACAGAACAAAACTTTATTTACTCAAATCTTACATGGACAATAAAACATACGAGTGTACAAATCAAAAAGTTTTTTAACATCATAAAAAGAACACACGATATGGCGTTGATTCTACCTAAAATGTAAATGTTTTTAATAAATAAGATCTAAAAGGGGGCTGAGCCAAACAGTGTATTAAAACTTTAGGCTTAATGTTTAGTTCGATGGAAAAGTCGATAATGCATTCTATATGAAAACGGTTTATAGTCGGAGTTAAGACGAGTAACACGGTTTCGTTCATGACTTTAAACCGTTTAGAAACTATATTATGTTTATTAAATTACACGATAAAGTTTTTTTTTTATCGAACAAGGTTACACGACCAAGTTAAAAGACACACAACGGACTAGTTGTTGTCGGCGGTAGGATAAGGGTTAAATATGACGCATGCGTGATAGTCCACACTCTTCACTTTGTTGATTCTATTATGCACACAGTCAGGAAATCACTTGCAACGCATTTTATTATAAATTTACGATAATGCCCAGTCTCTTAATGCATTATATATCCTTCCACTAAATATAGGATAACACATTTTACTTTCCTATATCTGCAAGCAAGCGTTAATTATACACGGTTTCCTGTTTCTATATTGGACAGACCATACTGAGTACGCGAATGACTTCCTCGATTTAGTTTCGCCTTGTTTTGATTGCAAATCGTATACTATTTCAAAACGTTATTCACAGCCTGTAAATAATGTAGCGTATTTCCTGTTTACACCGGATAGAGAAAACAAACTGTGATCGGAATAAGGGACATTGTAAAGCCCCGCTTAAAATATTCCTAACGCCTATACAACCCTCTGATGTCAGCTAGTCTCTAAAATGGTAATATTCTAATATAGGTTAAAGGTATGTCTAGCTTAGCCTTAGAAATGTATGATGTTAGCACCGGTAAAAGTAAAATACAGGTTACGAGTGTTCTGAACAAATCAACACATATATTTATCAATATGTTTATGTCAGTGTCTGATTAATCACTGTATACAGTTTGCATAACTTTTTTGTGTGGATGTGCTAACAAACATGAGCATATCATATTCACGTTTTCGAATGACTTTTCTGTTGTTTTATTGGCCAATATTCATATGTTGTTCAAATTCATGTTATTGATGTTAATCATTGAACAACAAACTCAGTGAGCATATGTATGGCCTGGGGTAACTGTTTGGTAAATGTTAAGCTACAGCAGGTGATAGAGCTGATTGTGTTATATCTGCTGATAAGAATCTATGTAATATGATGTAAGGTTAACCATCTACTTCATAGATACGCACATGAAAACATTATGTAAAATGGAGCATTTGCTCAAACAGTATTTTTCACAATATTTTCAAATTCATTAAAATTAAAAAATAAATTGCTCTTAGACATTCATCTATTTCATCAGCTGTTTTCATTGTCAATTGATGTAAAAAGAGCATATGGAGTAAAGGGTGATGTACACTTTCAAAATTGGTTATTAGCAACATTTCCCACCATCATGCATACAGTGCTACCATAATAAAGTTCCTCTCATTGCATTCATTCCAAACAATGCGCTGGTACTAAAGTCAATATTATTTGGTCGCAATTTCACTGACATTTTCTTAGTTTCTGCTTAATGTTTTCCAAGTACAACACTGGGGCCCGTTTTATCAACGGACTTACGACAAAAGTAGTCGTAAGTCAAAACCTTAGAACTCTTTTAATTTCGGGTTATTCATTCAAATCCTGTCACGTGACATCTCTTTGAAATTTTCTTGAAAAGACAATTCCAAAAAGATGTCACATGACAGGGTTTGCTACAGAAAACAGAAATGAAAAGAATTCTGAAGTTTTGACTTATGACCTCTTTTGTCGTCCGATGATTAACCTGGTCCCTGATGTTTATGTGCTAACACTGTGATTTCCTGTAATTTTCACTGACCCAATCCCTTTTTGACCCTTTTCTCCACCTCAGTAATTGAATATTATTGAAAATATTGTCGGAAACAGAGCATTCGCTCATCATGGGCAAATTCTCAATTTCCTACAATGATGTCAATACAAAATTTTAAAAGACGACATTTTCCTTTTGCCAAGATTGTATAGTTTTCATCAGAGTATTCCCTTGTGGATAAGTCTTAAGTCTATAAATACCATTTGCAGAAAGGGTTAAACGCAGGTTAACTTTATATTTTGATAAAATAGTTCAATAAATATTCCTTTCATGGCTGTATTTCATCCAGTCTTCCCAGAAATCAAAATTAAGACATTATTTAAACATGCTTAATAAAAATAGTTTGTTAAATATTAAAAACAAAATGTGTTTTGTTTGTTTTTTTATAATGATTTTATTTTTCAGATCTACATAGGAACATTTTACATATAAAAACAGTACATTTCATACAAAAATCAACAATACCTATATTTTAAAAGACACCTATCCAATAACGAAAGTGATAGAGGATGTTCACAGGGCTCCATAAAACATGTCTATTTGATGTATCACAATCCTTATTTCCCCACCAAACCCCACATATCAACCACTCACCAGAGCCGTCTTTTCAATGCGATTCTCATAAATGGTTTGAGGAAGATGCAAATCCGAACAAACTGCTACTGTACAGCATTTGTTCATATTATGTTTACCGAATACATTATGTATATATTCCGTTTCTTACAATCATGCATTATTGCACAATGTTTGTTTGGACAGCATGCCTTTGGTTCGTGTTGTTTATACGTCCACACACATTATCATAAACGTTCAATCAATTAATTTTCACAAAACATGTTTCTTATGCACGTATTGAACAAGGATAAAACATATTTGATATTGTATTAAGTCGGTACAGAATTCGATATTCATTTTTGAATGTCAAGCCAGAAATACATTTGACTTTCAAATTTATTTTCAGAAATGGTTTTATGAAAAGATAACCGATACTCGACATTGACAGATCTTTTTAAGTTGAATCCTTTCCTCCACAAGCTATTGTTAGCCTTATTCACACGGAGAGTGCAAATTAACGACTATTCTATTTCATAAATGTTTAAATAGCTACATGCTACAGAGGCGCTAAACATCGCTTGTGAGGGGTAGAGTGTAAGTGACCTCGACATTTGACAATCAACTTTGTTTTAAAAGTCGAACCATTTCGACATTTGACATTCGATATTCAGAACATTAAAGACGAGCTTGCTTTTTTTACATTCGACTTTCGGCAAGGTTTTGAAAGTCATTCCGGCTCGATATATTAGCCACGTCACGCGAAAAGCGGCACTCAACATAGAAACAGTGAAGCCCAAGACTATCCGCCACGTCACTGTTTGCAATATAAGAGGACATCCAATTATACCTTTCAATGAAAACAGATGGTAAATCTTGTGACTCGATGCTGGAATAATAGCGCTGAAGGAAAGCTAAGTTATCGTTTTTTTAAACGTCCGAATGCCCCTTTTCCCGTGACGTCGGCCATATGGCATTAATAATTAAGTTTGTTGTTTGCAGGGCAGCACGATAGAAGATGTAGCGTTATTACGGTACCGCCAATCGAAAGTGACTGTGGAAATGTATGCTATTTAAGAGAATAGCAGTAATCAGTGATACTAAAGGTCACACGTTCTGCTACGGCAACTATAACTAAAGGTACCGCTGTAATTTAATCAGCCAAGAATAAGACTTAAATAGAGGCAACGTAATATAAATCCATTACAGTTACATGTTATTGGATTAAATGAATAATTGTGGTTGATACATGTACGTTGTTCATGGTGAAATATTATTAAACTTTTATACGTCACATACGAAAATGTGATGTCTCTGAAAACGGATTAGACGCCGTGTTACTCTCTTGCATACGAAGTCTTATATTTTGACACTCCGATTACATTTCCAGAGAAAAGTACGCCATGTAAACTATTGTGAGTATGGCTGCGAGTGGTTACTAAATATATTTTAAGCTACGTGTACTGTATAAATTCCTACCTAAAAAATTAAATAAGGATAAATCCAAATTTATTTGAAAAATATTTATGAATTGAATTTAGAATCATACATGTGGGTAAGTCCAAAGAGCACTTCGGTGCGAAAACATAGCAGACCAGTGTCGTTCCGGGACTTGTCCGTGTCAGGCCGTTCAATCTCGTCAGTATAACACTGATATTAATATGGACAACAAACAAACTAGATGTTATGCAAATGATCTTTTCCTACCCTTAATAATATCCTACTTGAATAGCCCTTTTCAAGTCGGCAATAGTCTGCTAAACGTTTTCCACACATTCTAAACAATTTCGCTCGACCACCATGATGACCATGTTTAACTCCTCTGAGGACAATCCCCTAACCAACTGCCACCCCACCCCCCTCCGACCCAGGCCAAAAGGCGCAATTGCCTCTGTTCACGAGCAGCTTGATATTCCATGGGTCCGTGCAGAAGGGTGTTCGGATTAGCAATATTCCAATTCGATTAAAACAATTCCTTTTCACATTTGAAATTATAATTATGATTAACAGCAAATGAAAACACAATGCAGTGTTTTAATTATTCTCTGAATGAATTTAATGAACTTCGGGATAACCATATTAAGAGACGAGAGTATGGCGAAAACAGCCTTGTTTCGCAATGTAATTGTTTTTTGGATAGCGGAATCAGATGCCTTTTCGGATATTTCCTTTGAAGATACTTACATAAAGAAATAAATTTGTATTCAAAGGCTAAAATTAAGAAGTGATATAAGCCCTGTAAATATTTCAAATATTAATTCCACTATAATGAACGATTCAAAGAATCGACGTTATAGCTTACAAAGCAAATGAGGTGCCATGTGCTATACTCGTATTTAATCTAAAACTACACGGTTTAAAAGTATAGTCGGGGTGTTAGGATTAGTACAGAATTTCAGTTTTAAAAGCATCACACATTGATACTTTATTTGAACATTAGCTTCCCTGTAATTTGTATTGACAATGACTAGTGCAATTCCACACACTATATAACAGGCTGATATATGACAAGATGGTGTGACCTTTTAATCATGTTTAAGAATATGGCTTTCTGTGAAACATTCTGACACGTGCAAACGCAACATGGTTTATGATTTTTCTGTATAAGATTTGGCATTTCAAAAGGTATCATCAATAATTTCTATATGTCTCGAATATCGTAAAAGCAGGCGCTAATTTTTTTCATTATAAACAGAACATTTCTATCACAAACAGACTTAAGCATGTTGTAGAAATAAACCTGACACAGTCGTAATATAAACGATGTTTAAACAATATGGACAATTGATATTTGCTCTAAAAATATTTTCAAAACAATTGCGAGTTGATGTTTTTCTTCATTATCACAAAGTGCCAATATCGTTATTTTTCTGAAGCTGACATGCGACGAAGATGGTAAGGTCATAAATGAGATTAAATGCCCTAATACTCTTCAAAAACTGTTATATGATTTTTTATTTACACTGTATGTCTGATAGGGTGATGATGGGATAAGAGGGAGGTTGGGCGCCCCTAAACAGGTTTTAACCCCATGTGGCGTGTTTGTTACAGAACGATCTAAGGTGAAACTCCTGAATTCACCCTAGTTTTATGTCTGTGATATGTCTTTGTGTGTCTTCTTTATGTTTCTTATGTTTGGGCTGGCGTGTGAGTTTGCGCGTATAAAAAGCAAAAAACATGACAATTGAAATGACATTACTTTGTATTAAAACTATCGTTTCTATTGTTACGTAATCGAATCATGGCTTTTAAGTACAAACCTAACTGCCTTTTTTAAATAGAAATGCTGCTAATCATGTTTATAAGAATCGGATTTGTACCATGTGCATGGGTAAAGAACGATTTGTTACAATTTGCTGTCTGTTTTTATAATTAGACAAACTGAGATTAACTCGGGTAACAGTGGTAAAACACAACGATATGTCAGTATTAACTTCAAATTGAACCTTTTTGTAGTTCTAAGTGGTGCACTTACGGCGTATTAGTTTGGACCACTGCTCGGCTCTTGCATGGTCGTTAGCTATCAACGCTTTGGCATTCTGCATATCTGATTCTCTAGCAAGATAAATGTCTGTATTAGCACCCCTAATCATGTCTATGTAAACGAGAGGTGGATTCATATTGGATAATAGGCTAATAAGTGGACAACGCCTATTGAAAATAAAACACAAAACATCAATTTATATAACAATGAATCGGCACATTTTTTTAACTTTCAGCAAATATACATTTAGCTGATTCATACTACAGGGTTTGCGTGCACATTAGCATTATCCGATAACCCAAATTTTCATTTATGATGGAAATCGCAAGCGAGTTGAATTCAGATCAGTTGGTGTATGACTTGGCATCGGATAAGGATTTAAACTCTGTATAATATATACTGTTGATTGGTCGAAATACTGGAAGCAAGGGTACATAGCATTTATTGTTAATCAACATTCGTTTTTCAAAGCATTAAGGAGAAAATATGTAAAACGGAACCTAGCCAATTATTAAATAGCAGTTAACTTACAGTTGCTTTCATTTGTAGCATGTCACAAGTCTTCTCAATTATTCTATAACACGTTAATAAACCAAAAAATGTTGACGTTTTTAAAAAAAATGTTTTACATGAAGCATTCCAACGTGACATTATGAATGACTCATATCAGTGTTATGACAGCGTAATTCCCTATCATTCTTGCATAAACTATGCAAAATATTACTGTCGAATCCGCGACTATTTCAAACAATACATAGTTTACTGCTTAGTATTACTATTATGAACTGTTGATTTCTTTGAGGGGTGGGACACCTCTCTAACAGCTTTGTTTACATAACAGAACGAAACTCTAGCTCGGGAAACCTCGGTTTTGAATCGGAAAGTCACGTGTTATAAATATTAACGTGATTACATATATATGTACCTACATGCATAAAGAAATACCACGAATGTGTGTGTAAGTGTGATATGAAGTGGTTAGTGTCGATGACTGCAACGCCTTTTATTTTCCCCCGATTCGGATCGAATCTCATTGTGAGCAAATAGATATTCTTACCTGCGATAAAAAAGCAGATTTATATGCGATTTTTTTCTCGTCAACGTTGTTCATTTCAAGATAATTCATAATTGGTATTAGGTACATGCTATTGTTTACAATAACACTAGATGCAAAAGTAAACAATGTCAATTTCCTCACAGACAGTGTCAGCTTAGGTATCGTTCTCTGTCTCAGAATCCAACATGAAATGTTCCTCGAAATCTGCAGTTCAGCTGATTTTCACGTCTGTTAAAAGAAGCTACATTGCACGCAAATCCCTATAGTAATACATTGTCCAACTGTTCAGCGAGTAACCATTGCGAATAAATTAGTTAAAGTTTAATTAATCTAGCTCATCTAACGATCAATACGATACGTACAGAACACAGGACGATCACATGCATTTATACATATTTATGCAACATTATAAAAAAGTATTAAAAACAACTTTATTTTTGAGTGAGATTCGAAACTCCACTACTCCAAAAAGTCCTGAAAATGTACAACCCCTCTACTATCGCGGTTATCATTCAAATGGATTGTATAGACTAAAAACGTTACATATTTGGTTATACCAAGGTTTACCAAAATCCCTGTTTACCAGTGTGTGCATGCTTATGCAAATTATCGACAGTCCGAACGGCTTACAAAAGCGACCGGAAAATATTCGGGGCACTTCGCCCTAGATAATAGATAAAACATCGTTGACTTCAATAAATCTGATCACTGATAAATTCATCTTTTTTTGCCATGTTTTTTTCACGAGACATTCTTTTAGGTTCTATATTAACGAATCACATTTTTTGTATTGCAATAACAACAAAACAAAATCGATTTGTTTAGGTAAAACGTGCATTTAACACCCCAACAACATTTTCTTGACCAGACAACAAGTTAGCATTTTAACCGGACAACATTTTTGTACAGACTATAAGGACAATATAATCAGTCCTTAAATCGCGTAGTTGCTCTAATTTATATCGACACTTGAATTGACGAGAACAATTTGCGACTTTTTATTCAGGACGCTAAATCATGCCTTCAGTTGAAGACATTATCAAAGGATATGTCAGCATAGAAATTGTTTAGTAGTTGTGACGTAGGTCTTTAGTGACAAACAAGAAATGTCGTAACAAACGAAACGAGCCGGGCCGTAGTTCTGTAAATCATGGTATTTTCTGAAATTGTATTTTCCATTTCGAACGGATATGAATAAGATATGAACTAAAACATGAAAATGTAATGAAACTTCAAAACGGATGTTAAGTTTGATGCCTGTTTAAACGATTCAATAACCCTTTCCTCCACATGCTAATTTAGACCTATCAATAGAGAAATGATTTGATGAAAAGGTTGAATAAATTGACAAACGGAATGAATTGTTTTCGAATAGCGTTTAAAATATTGTAGGAAATGAAGCATTTGTAAGTCACGTGCAATTGTTTCATTTCCAAAACATGTATATTACCTTACTGTCTACTGCTTACTGATTGCAGAAGGTAATTCCATGGTTTTGACATATCGTTGTGTTACATAACAGACCGGAAATATAGGCATATTGTAAAGAGCGTGTAGCAGCTGTCTGATCTTGATACGCACTGTTTGCTAAAAGCGTAACTATGCGTATATATGAAGTAATGGAAGTATGGACTGGTCAGTGAAAAGTCTAAAATCCGGGACACAGAACTAGGGACCCGAGAAGAAAAATAGGCAGCGAATACATGCAACGATTGGTCTCTAGTGGAATTATTCTTGTTACATGAAAACATTTTTGTTTTATAACGTAAAAAATCCTTTACAAAAACAAATGTTTGTGAAGGTGTTCCGTCACCAACTGCACCTAATGACCATATCTATGTCCGGTTCTGTCACATAGGAAAAAGGTCGTCTCTTACTCATAGAGAAAATAGCTTTCATGGTCAGTTTTCTCTTTAATAGGTGTGTAATCCAGTCAGGCTCATTTACCCATGAAACACAGTGTTTAAGAAATTTAGCTTCATATATCTACTGCTAGTATTTCTCATTGATGAAAAATGTAAGTCAACACTGTACTCATACAGTTATCGCCGAAAATAACAATATTTTGATGGATTTGAAATTATTGTGAAACATTGAGCATCTGCTTATTATTAGAACATACTCATTTTCCCAAAGCATGTTCAAAGTTTATCTGTACAGAGGCGTCAAAGGGTGTATTTAGGGATTCACGGGTTTAACTATTACGTGATCAAAATGATCGGATGAAGAGGCAAATCAGAACAGACTGTTCCCGCGAGGTATGATAATTTTTGTTCATTTTATGTTTGTCAGAAAATCTAACGAATAGCAAGGTCACATTTACATATTTATTAAGACATAACTGTAAACTATGCACTTAGCACTAAGCTACACACTTTTAACACTCATTTTTCACTGTAAAGTCAATGGCACCACACAGTCTCTGTACTTATCAGAAAAGTCTCTGAACTCATAGTTGTACTATTAGTGTCCTTAATAATTTAAAGCACTCAGCTTAACAGTTCCCAGCACTCGGCTACAATATCTAAATGGCACTCAGCCCACAGTCACTACGACTAATAAAGTATATTGCACTCAGCCAACAGTCACTAAGACTAAGTAAGTAAATGGCACTCAGCCAACAGTCACTACGACTAATAAAGCACTAAGCTTTAAACGCATCAAGCATTACAATTAAAGCATACAGCTTTACATGCACATAGCAATATAAATAAAGCACACAGCTTTAAA
>JAULCE010170422.1:0-11732 GCA_032359355.1 Macoma nasuta | reverse complement strand
TCAAAATAATAATAGTCGATTTATTGGATTATCTTCTAAGAATTGCCATTGCATCTTATTAACACGACATTCGTGTCTGTGATTCGGAAGAGCGAATGTGTAGCGTGAGCGTAGGCCAAAACCGGTCCAATCTAGTTTCAAAATGTCATTGGGAAATGAACATCGAAATTTCCAAAAGGTATATATAGGGACGCTACACAGGGAATGTAAATATTTGATCATAAACTTCATAATATGCCGTCATGAAAAGAGGCTTATAGCCTTTGCAAACAGTGTAGTAGAAGGGTGTTAGGTGTGTAAATGTTCTATACCCAAACATTTTGCTTCTGCCTTTTATTTTCTTACTTTTACTAAAACAAAGTTTTGGGTTGTATAGGAGTCACTTTGTCGGTAGGTCGGTTGATTGTTTTTACGCATTATTTCTCAACAGCAGCTGGTTGAAGTTCAATGATAGTTTTATCATCAAGAAGAGATGCTCATATTGTTATTGTGTTCCGATCATAAAATTAGGATGTTCACGGAGTAAGAGCTTTTTGACTATGATTCTTGACCGCGCTATTTATCTAAAGCAAGTGTTCCGCTTGAATGAATTTTTCCCAGAGTTATGGCCCTTCGATAATAAATCGTATCCGTTGATTTCTGTCCGCACTATTTCTATTTCCGATCGTTTAATTGTTTACATATGTATGGTCCTTGATCATAGCTATTGTACACACTATTGCTAAGTATAACTTGGAATTCAACTAAATTTGATAGGATGCTTCTATTCATCGAGGAGATGCACATATCTTCAGGCCATACATTGTTTCCCTACAACGGCTGGTTTGTACTCTCCGTATTTTTACAGGAAACTTTATCACCAACAGGACATGCGCATATCGTCATGACGCTCCGGTAGAATAATGTTCACAGAGGCCCTTTTTTAATAAGTATTGTCCGCTGAATTTTAGATTAATATTTGTTTTCTACAACCACTCGTTATATTGTCCTTTGATCATACTATTTGTTGCAACTTGCTCTTTTATATCACATATTGCTATGTGTCGGTATAAACCCATTCACTGCTTACACGATCCATAGTGGCATATGCAGTTGCTTAGATCTGGGCCCGAGGTTATAACACTTTGAAACGAACTCCGAGCTCAAAACTCAGTTTTTAACTCAGTGTTTATTTCTTACACAATGTGCTGAAAATAAGTGACCAGATTTGAACACATTTCAGCAATAGAATTGCCTACATTCAAATATATTTGAAGCGTAATTGTGTCTTGAAGTGATTTGAAAAGATTCAAATTCTGAGTTTTGAGCATAACGTTCATTTCAAAGTTTTATAACCTCGGACCCAGGATGTGTAGCCGAGTGATTCGCTGTCTCATCCGGGTCCAAACTTAGTTTGACACTCGGCCAATATTTTTGTCAAAAATAAAGCTAAAATATGAAGTTTGGAAAGGAAGCAAATCAAATATTGCGCATGCGCCGAAGTGCTTCCGGCAGTGAAGGGGTTAATCACCTTTAGTGAAATATCATCTTTTACTAAATTCAAACCAGGATAGGAAAAATCAAGCAGATGGCAGTTTCAGCAGCCGACAAATTAAATCAACACAATACGGGTCAGATTCATACGTATTTTATACTTTTCTACAAGTCATGCATAATTGAGAGTGGAAACAGATTAACCCCGTAACTGCCGGAAGCAATTCAGCGCATGGGCAATATTTCGTTTGTTTCATTTCCAAACTTTACATATTCACTTAATATTTGGGAAAAAATGGCTGAGTATCAAACAGCTTGGATCCGGATGAGACGCCGTAATCAGGATCTAAGCTGTTTGCATAAGACACTATGGTTCGGGGAAAGCAGTGAAACGGTTACACTATATGTTGCACTTTGTACTTAAATATGGCGGTCAATTTTATCTAGATCCACACTATATTCGCGTTAATTTCTTATTAATTAAAGTATTTTTGAAAAAGTATTTATACATTGAAATTAATATGGATCATATGCTTAGGCCGGAGATGAACAGAACTGCAAATTAATCCCGGGTTGTGATTTTAGGGCTGCAGTTGCTTGTGCCTCTAATTAAACTTGTCCTTAGCTTCAACTGATGCACAATATGGTGTGTCAACACGTTTGCCTGATAAGATGACATGTGAAGCTGAAATTGTCAAAGAGATCAGAATCTCTTTCTAGCGCCAAATTACCTACTGATCGAATATGTGAGTGAATATCCGCTAACTGTATTAAATGACTACAATCATGTAGAATAACATGCGTACACACTCCATTGAAGTGACCTGTAGTTCTGTTTTGGTCAATATGCCTCCTACCAAGATCTACGATGAGGCCATCAAAGGCTCTGGATTATTGTAGAAGTCAATTAGCACCAGGATATTGATCCGACATTAAACATGTATTAGTTTAATTACATTCAGAACGACGGTGTTTACGTCCTAAAGCTCTATAAGAAGGGAAGGCCTGTTCAATAGCTTACATTGGAAAAATAGCCGCAACGATGTCTATAGTGCTATATGACCCCTGCCTATAAGGAATAAGATGCATACGACACTTGACTACGTCTCCGTTTCCCACCGTCGTTGAATTTACAAACTGATTCTATCCTCTATCAGATTCCGCCGCGTCCTATCTGAATCCTACCTTGCGACGCTCAGCCAATTTACACCAACTTTTAAACCGTGCGTGAAAATGCGATAATAAGTTGACATAAGTATAAACTGACGACGCTTTCAGCGGTGCCATAAGAACACTATTATATAGAGTTCAAGAATGGTCACGTGGACCGGTGAAGCAATTCTAAGTCAAACGCCTAAATAATCAGTGAGAGGCGACATTGCTCTACCATAACAGCTGCCTGGGTCATTTATAATTAACCATCGCCATCCGTCTAGAATGTCTTCTGTCCAAATCTTCATCTACTTTTATAACATAATTCACATAATTGCAGTAGAAATTAAAGGTAATGGTTCAAATAGCCGATACTTGAATATAACACGATGCGATTTTGCAAACAATTTATATCAATGATCTTCCAATATTTAACATCGACTCTTGAATAGCGCAGAATCATGAAACTGTTAGTGTTATGGATTTATTGCAAATCAAGCACCATAAGATGACACTTATAAATATTGCAATCTATTCACAGATGCAGGAAGCCGGATTTATGGGTTATGCAAATGTCGATTTTATATCTGCAGACTGAATAATGTGACATATGTGGAAATGCAAGTTTTAAACATTTCAAAACTTTGGCTTGCAAGGTTTAAATTACATACACGAAAATCATAAATATTCATAAGAGTTTTATTGTTAATTAAAATGATGCATACAAAACTAGTATGCATAAAAAGTATGCAAGCCGTTGCAACGGAAGCCATTAATCCAGGCACGACTTTCAAGCATCCTTTTTACAGGGTCTCGTGCGTATTTGTAAGTTAAAATCTTTATTTCACCAAACCCTATGGGTTGATACTCCTCACGATATCGTCTATACTGTTTGCGATACAACATTATTCTTTGTCTGATGACACGGAGTTATTTTTCTAAAAATCCATATCGCCGACGTCACAGGAAAAGGGGCACTCGGGCATATAAAAAGCTCTTTTTCAACGCTATTATTCCAGCATCTAGTCACAAAATTCACCATTTGTATTTATTTAAAGGTAGAATTGGATGTCTTCTAAGATTGCAAACAGCGAAGCCCCAGCCCAGCCGCCACGTCAGTCTGGGGCTACACTGTTTGTTATGTCTGAGTGCCCCCTTTTGCGTGACGTGGCCTATATTACGCTTACAGAACAACGTGGGTAGAGTTTGACCATTTACGTTAACATTTAGCCTGTCATTCACGACTATGGTGATTATACAAGAAGCTTGGACCCAGATCAAACGCCGAGTAACTCGGTGTCTCATCTGGCTCCAAGCTGTTTGACACTCAGATCAAATTCGACCAAGGTTTACCAAATTAGAAGAAAATCGGACGAAATGTGATAAACGAAACATGATATTTTGAGCAGACAACAATTTTTGTAGCAGGCTAAGGGTTAAAATACCGCCCGAATCTTCATATTCATACATTTTACTCTGCCAATCGTGTTCCTAAATCGAATAAAGTATTTCAAACACGTATATACTATATCATGATAAATACGTACAAAATATAGGCAGCTTAGTCCATTTGTCCATAGATAACATATAAAACAATCTCGAAAACAAACACCTTTAGTCTTGAGCAGGACCTACGAAAAATTCTGACAATATACAGCTCCTCTTATAACAGAGCACTTCTTTTTCTTAAACTGTTAATAAGAAAAGTACGCTGCGGGTAAGTATTGTTCGATTTACCTTTACATACAAGACTTCAATAACTATACAATCTGGCGGCACCTATTTATGTTATTTTTTCAATCAGCATTTATTTTTTTATATCGTGGATCTCGTGAAAAAGGTGTTTGTACTGAGTTGCGAACATGACACGTACATCATTGAAACGCGATCTATGATAGACATGAAGCTATAACCCGAAATAACACTCTTCCATTCAGTCTACCTACTTAAATGGTTTTCTTCTGTTGCTTCCTACAAAATTAAACTCAAAGTTTATTAACTGCATCACTCTCGCTCTTTCAGAGGTAGGTATTGTCAATCATTTAAACCCATGTGCTTTAGAGCTGCAATATATTAATCATTAAATGTTTTACTTTTTCTGCGTTCACGATATATCGTTGTTAGTTTGCTGTTGTTTTAAATACCAGTGAAGCGCTTTCGCAATAAAATTTAAATCCAATGTTCGAATAACTCAGAAAATAAGTTACGGGAGAGCGGCATACGTTCTGTTTAAACGAAGAAGACGCACCTAACAGCTGCCTCTGAAGACTTTAATGTCAGTCAGTAGTCAGGTTTGAAGTACAAATCTTCATATGGTTTTCCTTTATGACTATGACTGAAGTTGGAACAGCTGTATGCTGTTATATATAATGAGGTAGCAATTGTAGAAATCCACATATGTTCTAATTTTTCAAAACAATGCTCACTGTGTGAAACTCAATCAGCTCTATACTTGTCTGTTTATTTATAGAAACATTCCAACGAATGTGTTGTGGTGCGCATGCATTTAAGCGAAAGTACGTGTTTGCACCGAGACTTTAAAAATCTACAAAGCGAATGATATGCATTTGTGAAGGGTCATTGAAGACATTAGCCATCAGCTATTATTTAACCACTTCTTGATTCCATCCTCTTTCTTTCAGGAGCGGCATAAAAATAATAAGAGCGTAAACTTTTTCACGAATCTGTCATTTATCAATTTGATTATAGTCAATGTAGAAAGTGTGTCGGTGTTAAGTCTTAATACTATAATGCCGACTCGCCTTCATTTGTGTTTTGAATGAAACAATTGTTCTTATTAAATATGTTACCTTTGTGCAACTTAGGAAATAACTGGTGCCACTCCTTCAGGAGCCGCCTTAACTTTATCTATGCTCTTTGTGTCATATCTAAATGAGTCGAAAAATAACATTTATTGAATACACATGTATTACCAAAAGGTGAATGACTCAACTAGATGTCGCGTTAACTCTTCCACTGTCGGAAGCAACTCTGCACATGCGCAATATGTCGTCTGCTTCATTTTTAAACTTCACAGTCTAATTTGAAATTTGGCAAAATTGTTGGACGAGGGTCAAACAGCTTGGATCCTGATGAGACGCCGATATATTCGACGTTTCATCTCTAAAACAGCATATAGGGTGTAAAAAGTTGATCAATAGCGAGCGCCATGTTTTCACTACAATTTTCTCGCGTAGGGGGCGTTTCAATGACTGTGAATGACAGTGTATTACTCTCCACGACAAATGCCATGTGCGTCATCAAGCAGCGAGGACCGTAAAATCCCGTGTAATTACACGTCTCTAGAGTTTATGAAACGTTATGAAAGGTCTTCTACATTTACGACAAACCTATTGTTAATAGTGGTTAAGATTTTTTTTACAATTGTCCCAGAGTGTACCTGTAGGCATCGACAGTACAAGAGACTTGGCGACAAAATCAATGGAGCTAAGGGGTATTGAGACAGGAAATATTTATCGGTAAGGTTAACATTTCTATGGGTACTTGGTTTACAAAAGGCGATGGAAGTAAACAGCAGTATATATCAAATATAGTGGAAAGAAAGAGAATATGCTGGGAATGTAAGGATAAAACATTAACTACGAGATAGACAGAAGCCTTTGGGTGACTTTTTATCCTAGATATATGACACATGTTTTAACTTTTATCCTAATGTTTGCCAGTAACATTTACCCATTACAGTAAAACGTGTAAAAAACGACCACTCAAAATTGAGGAATATGGGGACAGTTGGTAGCTCTAAAGTGCTTTCAGCATTACTTTCGTTCTGCATTTAGTGATTTACTTTTATCCAGAACTTATTTGTTCATCCCGTTATGCCATATGACACTTAAAATTCATCTTTAATGACTGAAACCATCTAAGTACAAAATGAATATAATCGGAAATATCTAGCAAAATGCGAAGCATTGTAATTTAAAGCTCAATTTCCGACATGAAGTCCAAAGTAATCAGTAACAAATCTGCGAAAATGAGTGTTACATGTATCTATAGGCGTTCAGCCCTATTTGTGATCTATCACATGTGCCGAGCAACATTAATGCGGGAACAAAATCGAAGATAAGACTTAAACTGTGTAATATATTAACTAAATGGAAGATAAGACTGTAACTGTGTAATATATTAACTAAATGGAAGATAAGAATGTAACTGTGTAATATATTAACTAAATGGAAGATAAGACTGTAACTGTGTAATATATTAACTAAATGGAAGATAAGACCGTAACTGTGTAATATGTTAACTAAATGGAAGATAAGACTGTAAATGTGTAATAATATTTCATTTCAAAAATTGAGTTTTATTATTTAGACTTCTGTTCGGGTGAGGGCAATTTAGTACTTGGTATTGTTTTGGCACAGGTTGGGGTCTGAGAATCATTTTCAGACGTTGATGAACAAGCTCGTTTCGGACTCCTTCTACATGTTAATATTAGATACATTAGGTGTTTAGTAGAGCTCAAACATGCCGGCTACACTCCTTAGTTTTTTGCCTGCTAGAGAGCACTTATTTACACATACTCCGGCGAATTTAACGTGACAGGTCTTGTATATGTAATTTCCCCAGCCAGCTTTGATATTGAATGTAGATGGATGTTGCAGTAAGTAAGTGTTGTCTGCTTAAGAATAGTCTTAGTTTCTATATAATTATCTAACCTACGACTGTTTCTAATGCACGAGTATATTGTAGAGCTATGGTCTGCGAGCCCCCAATCCAGGTGTTATATCTGTTAGTTCAGCTTTGCTGGGGGCATCACGATATAAACCTCGTAGGATTCGCCCACTCCAGTTATAAATCGTGTTGCCGCCAAAAACTTGGGCTATTCTTATGCTAAGTTAACGGATTTAAATAAAGATCGTTGTCTTTCTAACAACTTATCCGAGTCCCTTTCCGTTATTATGTTAATACTTTAAACTCCCTTGGTGCAAACTTTAAGACTGTCAGTTGTGACTAGTGTATGAATGTATGTATTTTAAAGAAATCAATAACACGGATCAATACGTAAATTTTGGCGTTTTCTAAATTGTTTACATGGGAATAAAATGTGTTGCAAAATAAAGGCCACGATTAGGTAATCCACAGTGTCAGATCAAAAACTTGACTTTTTGTAATGGCGCTTTTTGCGACTACGGCGACGAAAGAGTTATTCACCCCGGAATAACGGGAAAGCAACTCTGTGCATGCGCAATATTTCTTCTGCTTCATCTTCACACTTCATATATGTTGTTTTGTAAAAATATTGGCCGAGTGTCAAGCAGCTTGAATCCGGGTGAGATGCCGAGTTACTCTACTCGAGTTATGCTGTTTGCATCTGAAACTATGGTTCGGGGTAAGCAGTGAAGGGATTAAACGTTTAGCATAACGTTATAGATTTTAATATACACCACGCATACAACAAGCAATACACGTCACAGTTAGATCGTTATTTATTAGCGATAAAAACTGTGTTTGTTTCCAACAAATGATTGTAGCTTTTTATTATTGCCGATCGTATCACGTATGTACTTAAAACGCAATAAAGACGAAATGAAATGATGGAGCGTTGATATTGGTTTTAATATTTATTGTATAGACATGTTTCACTATAAATATGATATAAGTACAACCACATTTATATGCATGATAACACGTGTAACGTTTTGAGAACCTTTTGCGAAAAACATCACATGTCTGATGAAGGCAGTCACTATCACAATTCCTAGCGTTTAGATTTATACAAAAAAATGTTTAATGTTTTAGTGTGACCGGTTACAATTTTAATAATAACTTCCTTCTGAACGCTTTCTGGGTGAAAAGTTTACGGACTGTTAAGCTGTAGATATAATATCACGAATAGTTTACTTTTTCTAGCTTTCACGTGTGTCTGTTTTTTGATGATGTGCTTCTATAAAACAATGTATCATTCATATACAGAAAGACCTGCCTGCAGTGGTCGTCGTATACACTGCCATAGTGACCAGCATTGGCAGGGCATCACTAAATACGAATCGAAATCAATGCCGAAAGATTTTTCTCATTACTTTTGTTCAGCATAATCGTCTGTCTTTAACACCACACATACCTCATGGTTTAGACGCAGGTTTGAATATATTACATTAAGAATTTACAATGTGCTACAGCATAACAAGGATACACTGTATTGATAATAGATACAAGCCGAAAAGTGTCCATTAAGTAAAATATTGGAGGGTCTGAGGCGCGTAGCACCGAAGAGTCTCCAATATTTTACTCAATGGAAAAGTTTCAGCTTATATCTTACTTAAAATATGTAAGTTGGTTTTTGTATCTATACCAAAATTTGGCGTATATTGTTATATTGCAGAGAAATGAGACAAAACAGATTATTCATTTTTCTCAGAAACATTTCAATGGGATGTTAAATTCAACATAATACAGTTTCCAGCATGCTACAGTAAGAAGAATCTATACAAACTAGCCTTTGGCTCGAGCGAATAGCTCGTGCTGCATGTGCCGCGTTGGTGATGTGTTATCTTTCCACACATCTCAACAATACACTCCTCCAATATTAGTGTTTCGCAGTAATATTGGAGGGGTGCAGATATTGGACTGAGTTCTATTGTTAACGCTCCAAAAGTAGATATATTGGAGGGCGAGAAAAAAAATGGGATGACGTCACAGACATGTTTTAAACGTGAATAACCTTATGACGTCTAGTATCAGTCGTGACCTCATTAGTATGATGATACAAAAGTGGTATACAGTGGTACCCTAACATATAAGAGTTTCGATAAAGGTATTTCGTGAAAAAAGGCAAACACTTAACAGAGAGTTTTTGTCGAAACCTTTTTCTTCTTCTTCTTAAGCAATTCTAATGAGATGCTACAATGTTTGCCGAAGCAAGTATACTTACAACATCAGCGGTCTCGTTATAAAAAGACGCAAAAGTGGCACTTACGTCTGTTGAGAACGAAACCGCGTCATTTATTTGCACGAATCTCTTTAAATGAAAAGTAGATCGACCCAATATCTCATGTTGGCCGATTTAACATAAAAGCAAGGGGTAATTGGATTAAACCACGGGTCCAGGTGTTTTCTGGCAGATTGGCAAATACGATACGGACTAGGCAGTCAATTTCAGTTGCAATTAATTACCTTGTATTTCCAGTCAGGGATGGGCCAATGGTTCCCACTCGGTTCAAATTGCACGGATACTCGAGACAGTCTGCAAATATAACGTATGGCCTTGCTATTCGGCATAGTATTTATAATCCAATGTGAAACGAAATCAGCCTGAGTACCTGTATAAAGTCAAACCTGTACTATGCGGCCACTGAAAAATCAGGCATTTGTGGTTTTTAAGACAGGTGGTTGCTTATTAAAAGTATTAAAGTAATGAAGAAAGCTTGTAAAAGAACTTTATGCTTTACTTACGTTCTGGATTAAACGACTACCTGTCATGTATAGTCGCTATGATATCCTATTTAATGGCCAATCAAGGCCGGGTTAACTGTAAGTACTCTGCAATAATCGGTTATGAAAGATACTGTACTGTCTGAAAATCTTTGAGTAAGATTTCGTTTAGTGATCACCATTTAAAGTTTTTTATAACATTGCATACGGTAATCATTTGTTGTCCTTTTCTGTTATTTTTGCCGAAATTACCTATAGAATACAACTAGTATGGTTTGAACAAATATGGAAGTCCCTGATCAGACTGATCCCGTTTCTTAGAATACATGGGGGATAATTGACCAGGGTAATATTTGTCACTTTTTCCGATCATTTTGAACACGGGCAATCCCACTATCCTGCCAATCGCGACCACAGATATATCGTCAAATAGATTGGCCCCGGATCAGACAGCGAGTTATTTAGCGTCTGGTGCCGACTCAGACAACGGTTTTGTCAATTTTTAAGCGAATCGAAGAAGGTTCCTAAATCATTCGGAAGAGAATTTCAGAAAAATAGCATTTTGCGACAGAATAATTCATTTTAGGAATATCTCAGTTTGTCCGGAGAAATATGGCCGACGTCACGCGAAAAAGGGCACTCGGACTTAGCAAACAGAGTAGCCCCAGACCAGCCGCCACGTCAGTGACATGGCGGCTGGTCAGGGTCTGCACCGTTTGCAACCTTAGAAGACATCCAATTCTACCTTAAAATGAATACAAATTGTAATAGAATAATAGCGCTGACAAAGAGCTGAGTCAGCGCTTTTTTCATATGTCCGAGTGCCCCTTTTCCTGTGAATACGGCCATATGTAAATAACCGTAATGAGGTAATACTTTACAAGGTTAACGATCTACTATCCCCCTACACTAGTTGTCCACTACTATATGGATTTAGTAAAATAATAAGAGCTTATACAAGTGTGACATATCACAGTTTGCAAAACGATATCATTTAACGTTTGAAAATTTGATGAATAAAATACAATATTTTGGCTAAGTTTGAAGATTATATTATTAAAATGGTCAACAATTCGGAGTCAGATCAGACGCCGAACTGTTTGTCATCTGACCTGGCTCCAATCTGTATAGGTTGACAGTGCGATAAATGGGATTAGAAGGCGATATCTTTTATAAATTAAGCGAAATATTTTCATTCACAAAACATGACTTATAAGGCGACGACTACTTTTTTATGTTTTCATTTCAAATTTTGACCCGTTGTGTCCTTGCTTTCATTTTAGGTAAAAGTGAATGACAAAACAGTATATTTAAACCAAATACATAAACCGTTTAATAATGATACCGACAGCATATCGAAGATAGACGGTTGCAGAGTATATATTGAATCGAATTTAATCGTAAACTCAGCTGATCATATATTTCGGCCACTCATTTGAATTGCCTCGGAGAGGGGCAACGCGACTGAGCGATCAAATGATAGAACGTTCTCATCACTTGACATAGTATATGAAGTATGGTACATGTTCAATATATGTACAGAGGACTTTGGAACATATTTATTTATATATTAATCAAGAAAATCTTAATATTGACGTGCCGATGCTTAAATGTTCTTCTTGTTTCACACGTTCTGCTTAAATTCAAATGTATTAATCGAAATAATTTATGATTATTATACATGAAAAATTAAAATAAGAACTGAATGATGAATC
>JAULCE010170311.1:0-11734 GCA_032359355.1 Macoma nasuta | reverse complement strand
CAGTATTTGTTCACATGCTGTTTGATTGAAATATTGATATTGCTCGTTACTTCCAGGTAATGTAAATACATTTAACACGTAGCGAAACCGCCATATATAAGCAGATATAGACTTATCTCCTCTCAAGTTGATAACCACTGATGCACGCACAGGTGTGAGTAAAATTGGAATGACTGAATAGTGTGTGTGTGTGTGTGTGTGTGTGTGTGTGTGTGTGTGTTATTATTGCCATGCATAAATTTATATAATTGGATATGCCATGTTTGTGGTTCTGAATTTCCGTTCCGATAAGATGAATTACGTACCTATAAAAAACTTATGAACATTCCTTATAACATACAAGCAATAGTATTACAATGCTGTTAAACGTATGTATTAAGTCTCAAGTCTCAAACGAGTTGTCAATGTCCCGTAAATTCGTTTGCCCTCATACGTCAGCGTATCTCTTGCATTCCGTGTTGACACTAGATCATAACTTTCAATAAGCAGCTGTAATGTTATTTTTGAATTGCTATACATGATCAATTAACTATGAATAACTGCTTTTATCATTAGTTATTTCTTGTCGTTCCCGGCCGTTTACATGAATAGTTCACCATTTTCATCTGCTAAATCCGCCCATCAGAACAAGTACATAGAGGTAATAACACAACAGACGAGGACCGGAGTGTAATATGGGCACGGTGGCGAAAATCACGGTAATATCTAAAATCACTCTCCGACCTTGTAAGCCGTGTAATAACATGTTGATAACATTTGTAAACGTATAAGAATTCTTATTGAATAGTAGGTTTGTTTAAAGGTTGAGACATCGATAAAATGGTATAAAACAGATTCTTATGTTTGTTGTGCTGGGTGTTACGTTGCTCCGACAATATTCCAGTCATTTCGCGACGCCCAGCTAATTACAGGTTAAGGAAGACCCCAACAGCCGACCTGTTCCGTCGGTCACATGTTTGCAGCTAGGTAGAACCACTGACCTTTCGCAAGTCAGTCGGAAAACTTCCAAACAGGAAATTTCGAACCAGCTCAGGGCGCGGATTTAATCCATGCGATGAGGGGCGAAGTGATTGTGAGCCGAAGACTACGCACTCGGCCATGGAAGTCCCAAACAGATTACATTCATAGTGTTTAAGACGGAATAGCAAGCGGAATTACCCTTAATTTCACATTATGTCTTTGCTTTTTTTCTGCAAAAGTCATCACTGCATTGCATATGCCATTTTCTTTAAAACAACGGTTTTCCTTTTGAATCGAATACTTCGCGTACAATAAACATGTTACTAAATAGAGGATCTCGCATGAGTGTTTATTCATTATCATATTTATGAACGAGTTGACTAAAATCATATGACGTGAGCACTGGCGAGTTTCATGTGATATTTAGTCAATGATGGCTTAAACATAATAATTTATAAGCACGTACATAAGATTCCATTTATCACATAAAGAGGAATTTAAAGAAAATTTCATAGCTAAACACACTAGACAAAACGTCCTCCGTATAGGTTTGGCCGTAGAAAGTGGGAATTAGAGCGTCCCGATAACAATGATGTCATTTGCAACGTCAACAGATGTGCCTTCATTCGGCATTTGAGCGTACTTATCAACCTGCTGCAAGATAGCAAATTTGCAACGTTGTGTCACTAGTGACATGCATTTTATATCACTGCTTTATGTCAATCCTAGATGCTAATTTATGTGATAAAGAATCATCTCGGCTGTAAACGGGCAACTATCGACTAATAAGCCCGTTGACCGTTGTTGGCTCACTACATCATCTTATATTTGGTAAATTCAGATGTCAAAATGTTAACATTATAGGTATATAGTTATACATGTAATAAATAGTTTATCACTTAACCGTATCAAGTGTGCAGTGCCACACAATCATATGGCACAGTCGTGCATATAGTATGCAAAATCTCTTATCACCATAATAATTTACGTTTTCTTGATAGCTAATCTTTATTGAATGAATAACAGAATCAAAACTATTGGTTACGCTTACAGTACACGAACCCATTCGCGAGGGACCAAACTCTACTTCGAATAAAGGCTGGCTTTATTTAAAACACGACATCGAAAATCTTTGCTAGTTTTATATAGAATAAAAAAGGGACCAGCAAAATACTTTCAATAATGTATAGTTTCGGATAACCGGAACTCAACACGTTTAAACATAATTGATATATCCATTTTCTCATGTGTCACTTTGATAAAACTATTAAAGTATAAAGTCTGTATCTATTAATTAACGCCGTTTTTGCACGACGAGTTCAAGCAGCTCAGTCAGTTAATACGATAATTTAATGGGTCGGAATTTAACACAAAGAACGAGCAAATAAAAGAAAACGTGTGGTTCAAATATGCTCAGTAGAATGCGCCAATTGGTATATGGAGTTCATTTGAGTCGTGTGTATAACAATCCTTCAGGGTGCATTGAGAGGACAGATATTTCCACTGAGAGCATCCTCGACAACGTCACGTTTCCTAACAACTACCCGGGATTATGTGTGGCATACTGCAAGGAGGCCAACACAAATGTTACACAAGTAGCACTGCAGGTAAGATCGTAGGTAGGAAATATTTTTGTATATTGGGTTAATGTAGCAATTTATCTGAAGAACTGTTGGCCATCAGGATAAACTTTACTGAAACATTATCGAGTGTTCAACTTACCATCTTAGGAGTTAATCGACGGATATTAATAACCGGGACAAAATTAATTCAGTGATTGATTTGGCATGAAATAAATTGTTTGACACTTCGTAATAATAAATACGAGGAATGTGTCACTTTTTTAATTCATAGCATTCAATTTGCGTTACATTATTAGCATTCAACCCATTAGTCCATATATACGCCTTGAAGATGGAATTTGAAAACATTGTGGAAAAAGAGTATTTACTCATAATAGGCAAATGCTCCAGTTTCCACAATGTTTTAAAAACACCAAAATTGGTGTTTCCGTTCTTCTAGATAATCTTCCTTTATTTAAATTCCCACTGTAGCTTACCATTGGCTGCTCATTTTCTGGCTTTGTTCTTATGAAACATATGATATCGTGTCTGAAATTGTGTTAAACCTTTACCCGTTTTTTTTCGAACATGTAGCAAAACGATGACAAAAATGAAAATGAACAAAACATTGGACTCTCAGGTTCTAGTATAACGTTCGGTGAGGTGAACGTTGATTGTGGTATGCAAATGAGGCATTACCAGTTACTTGTATGTAGATTAAGAGCTACATATAAAATACATAGTAGACCCCTTCAGGGTTGAACATGCTTTTCTTTGACGGGATTTGTTGTTCCTTTGGCCCGACACGTTAAATTTGATAGCAACGGTGGGATAAAGACAACTACCGGCCCGGAATTGCCTTACTCACAAGTTTCCCAGGCAAAGACTCGGGACTAGTCTCATCGTTGAACGTTGATTATGGTATGCAAATGAGGCATTATAAGTTCCTTGTATGTGGATTGACAGCTACATGTAAAATACACCGTAGACCCCTTCAGGGTGGATCATTCTTTTCACTAACAGGATTTGCTGTGCCTTTGACCTGACGCGACACACTACTATCAAGGGGTTTAATAACAACCTGTTCAAAGTTAATTTGAGACAACGGTGTTTTCCATGGTGATAGTAGTCGATGACGGTGAAAGGATTAATGCGTCGATTAGTTACAATCTAAGCTCAACTCCAAACCAGATGAATCAAAACTATATATAGCAAGTTTTGTTTGACACGCAAAACCTCAACATTTGTTTTTTAATATCCTATATATTAGAATTTCTAATTTAAATTAGGACTGATTTTTAAATAAATTGTAAAGTTGACAAGAGTATTCCATGTTAACATGTTTATGAGTGTTTAAAATAAAAACCTACCATAAGACATTGCCAACCATATGAGCCCAGATCGGTCGTCGTGTTGAAACCAATGTGGCAGAGCAGGATCATGGGAGTTGTTGCGAACATACAGAGTTGTTTCTGATGTCGGCCAACCTTCTTTGCATGTTTGAGAATAAGTTGAGGTGAACGGTGCGTTTGTTACTTCTGACCTACTCACTGATCAACAACAGAATAGTCTTTGGTCTAAATTTTACATTTATCTTCGATGCATTTGAGTATTGTATATATAAACATCTTCATTGTATAGTGTTCACGATAATAGTATACAATGAACTACTGATTGACTTCAAACATATATTTTGCATACTTATGCAAGATCAACCCCGAACATGTGTCAGACAAAATGAGACATTTGACTCGAGCATTTGTTTTCCCAATTTTAAAAAGACTGAAAAGCGTGAAAAGTGTATTTTGTAAAGGCTTCGTTCGTGGTGTACGTTAATTAGATATTTCAAAATTTGGTTAAAACTGTATAATTGTATACATTACAGGGTATGGAGTGCGTATGTCTCCAATTTAAAACAAGGACGTGGTTAAATAGAGTCAATGTATGTACACGGACATGCCCTGGACATAGCAACCATTATTGTGGCAATGGCATAGGCAGCGTCTCTGTTTATAAATACGGTTATATATCATCAGCCTACCGGCAAAACAATAAGTCCGCTGAAATCCCGTCTGCTTACTATTTTAACCTTATTCGATTCGTTTGAAATTTAGTGAAACTTAGCTTGGTGTTAATCAGCTTGGATCCAGATCAGACGCTGAGTTACTCGACGGCTGATCTGAATCCAAACTGGTTGACGACATCACTTTGGTCGCGATTGGCTTTATAAGGGTTAGAACATCATATAAACATCAAATTGAGTTTTACACATCGCGTGTATTTTGATCCAAGCTGTAGATTATGATAAAAATACATATCAATAATGTATTTGTCTCAAATGGTTATTTCTGATAAGACCAAGGTTCAAATATGCGGTGGTTTTTCCTTTAATTCATATTGGCATTATCAATTATTCGAGTGTGCGACCTCATCTGCATCATGTTGCATTTCTACATACATTTGCATTCTAATAAAAGAGGCCAAAAGTAACAGTGTCGTCTGTCGTCGAAGACCTGTATAGCAGAATTACTTAAAAACACAAAACTTACTGATAAGATGGTATGTTATTAAAAATAATTCTCAAAATTACTAACTTAAATATTCTTGTTAAATTAATAACCTTTTTTTTTTCGTCAATGTACATATCCTCGATATGTATTGTTTATACACATTTGGACTGTCTAAACTTTTTCTATAGTTTCACTCGAATAAGTGTAATACCTATATTGAAGAACATGGGTCAATATACAATATTTCCCATTTTAGACTTTGTACAACAAGTAAACTGTGACCAGTACATTGTCTTGGTAAAGCAATGAAAAACATAATTGGGAGAGGCTGCAACGACTCCTTAACAGAATAGTGTATAAGTGTGACAGGTAAGCACATTTCTATTATTTTACTAATTGAATTTGCCATAAATATCTGTGCGACATTGCACGGTGTGTGTATTGGCTGTGTGTGTATACACAAGCATGGTCAGTCTTTAAACTACATTTAGCCTTGACCAGTTTTCGATCAGAACAAATCAGAACATACTTTTATTCAGAATAGTACATAGTACCTCATCATATACATAATAAAGTATTATATAACACCACGTGAGAATATCAATTAAACCCAAAAACGTCGAGGATGAATACATGTATTAAGCATATGTTGAAAATGTCTGAATCTTTTACTGTTACATTTTTTAATAAAATACTGACGGTCTATCGATATAGTAGTTTTGAAGCAGTGTTACCTTAAGTCTTCAAAGCGTCTGCAAAATCAAAATCAAATTAGCATTCCACCTTACACCTAACAAACGCTTACAATTATTTAAATGTATTCTTTCAATATACTTGAATTTATTAAAACCCCAAATCTGTGAGCTATATCTTAAATAGACCAAACAAATGACTCAAACAGCTGACATAAAAACTTAAGTTTTAATTTTATTTTTCTTACAATCATTTTCAAATATTTCAAATATTTAAACATTTACCGCATCATACGCGGGCGAGTTTTCGTCCCATAATCTAAACACCACATATGTATTATTCAATGTATAAATGATTTGTCCAATCTTATCGATATAATGGTGTCATACGTTTGTATTCATGATTTTTCTATTCATCGATATAAACAAATTATTTCATATATCACGTGACCTACTATAACAATACGACATAATTCACGATGCTTCCTCTGAACCGCGTCAAAAACAAGGAGAATCGACCAAAGCTAATGATCATTTAACACCGATAATGTGGAAACACATACCTGTGACAGGTCTATAAGATTCAACAATACATCACTAAAAAATTGTAAAGATTTAAATAATCAATGTCACTTTTTCAATAACAATATTCTGTGTTTCAACTATAATTCCAATAACAAAATGGTTGTAGCAAAATATTAATTAGTATTATGATATTTTTCGATTTAAACAAGTATTCAACCTGCCCCACCCATACATTTATTGTGTAAAATTGCAAAGAAATAGCTTTGTAACAAAATATTCATCTCTGGATTCGCAATTGCTTTTAGGTCATTAGACTTGGAATTCACTGTTTGTCCTTTTCAGTATAGTCGCATATGGCGTAAATAACATTTTATGACTATCTTATTCATAAAACATTCATAGGGCTATATTTCTAAAAGTACAAATACTTCTTGATTGAAAGGTCAAGTTTTACTCAAAGAGATATCGATTTCTGAGTTTTGAAAAACATATGTTTCATTTTAGGACGACATATTTGCATTTAATCACCAGTGCCATGGTTAATATCCCAATGCCCGTCTAAATCTGACAATCGTGCCTTTCAACTAAAAGAAATTTATTGTAATGATACGTCTCTGTGTTTCATTCATACGAATGCCACATAGAATTTTATTTGATAAGGGCATTCGGACTCTGGGCACCAACAAGTAAATATTCTATTTTTGACATGCCTTTAAATATTGCGACCCAAGTGGCCCTACATAGACTTCCGTTTATTAGACCTTTGCTAATCGTTTGAATATTTTTCTTTGGCATATATAAAATTAAAACTAACCGATTTGAACTAGATCTACTGTACTTATTTGTTCTAAATTCGCATATGTACATGTATAATGGTAACGTGTTTTATAGGGTTGTGTTTGATTTTAACAGAATAATGTTTTTGTCTGATTGCAGCACATATCTGTTATTCAAATTAAATTGAAATGTTTATTATCTTGGTCCAATTTACTAAATAGGGTTCATACTTTCTTCATTTTACTCATTTTACGTTATGTAATTACGTCATGTTACAACGTACGTTTGAAACGCTTTTATATATTTATTATAAATTTAGAATTATAAGGTATTTACAGAGGCATGCCCGAATGTTTCTTTGGCCGGAAATGATTTAATCATTTCATCGTCATAGGCGATCCATCGTCATAGGCGATGGAAATTTCAAACCTTTTTCGAGATGCACTCTTTTCCGTAGCTGTTCCGCATCGCCCCATAGTTTGGTGTGTATGGATATGTCATTACCCCATTCTTCCATTCAAAGCTCCTCCAGGTGCACTAAGTTCTAGGGGAGGTGGTGTAGATTCTGATTTTCTGCATCACACTGTCCACAAGGTCCATCCTCTTCATGTGTCGGTTGAGATCGCAGTGTACTGTGCTTAGGCGGACAAATTGTTGTCTGTTCACGCCTGATCAAAATACGAAGATGATCCTGGTCTCGGCTATACCCTAAATTTCTTTCTCGCCTTGTCGACCTTAAACCGCTTTTCAGCAAAGTGTTTGCCTCTCTGTAAGATACAGGTGGGTTGGGCTGGATCATTATTCTCCCTTCCCAGGCCGGTCTGTCTGCATACTCATTTCCGGGTTATTCCACATGTACAAGCATCCACTGAAGAACCTTGTTGCATGTGATTATACGCCAATGTCCTTCCGGAGCCTCCTGCTCCACTGAAAGAGTCTGCAATGCGGACAAAGAGTCTGTAAGTCGCATCACATTGAAGCTTACTGTCCCATCCCAATCGAGTGACGAGTGGCGAGAATGAAGGCTTGTACCTCTGCTCTGTAATAAGAGCTCCTCTCTCCTACTGGAAAAAAGAGACACACGTGGTCTGGCGGAGATATGATGAACAACCCAATACCTGCGTTTCTGTAAGCACTCTCTGCTGACCCATCTGTACAAACGAGCACCGATTTGATCCGGTCCAGCGCAAGAGACCTCTGAAGCACCTGAGGTTGCTTTCCCTTCTTCTCAGGACCTGGTACATTCAGACATATGAGAGGGACAAAACTACCGGGGAACCACACATCAGGCTCTTGAAGCTCCACACTGGAACCCATTAGCCATTGCTTGTCCCTCCGAAGATCCTACATAGGATGATTAAGACTCTGACGCTTCAGCCTATTCTTTGTTAGGTTATGCGGCTTTGTGTACAGTTAGTGGAATGGTAGTCTCTTGAGTTTCTCTGCTTGTGTAAGGTATTCATGGCACCAAGGATCATCCTGGGTCCTGCATTCTTGACATTGTTTAGCCTGTAACTGGCATTATGGTGCCTGTGTAGACCTGGCGCAGGATCTTTCCATTTGCTCCCCAGATTGTTCCCGCGAACGTATTCATAAAAGGGAACTATCTGTGTGTTCTTGACTCTACCTCGTCTATGTGGGGTTTCCAAGTGATGCCGGAGTCAAGTGTGGTACTCAAGAATGTCAGAGGAGTCTTTTCCTGGTGCACCGGCTGACCTCCAGTACCCAAAGTGACTTTCTCTTTCGATGTTGACAATGAAAAAATATTGCAGCCGATTCGACCTGTTTCTGCCGAGTGCCCATTCAATGCCCAGTCCGACACATTCCGAAGGATTCCTGTACCCTGTAAGGTGCTGTGGTTGTACTTGGCTCTAAACACCAGACAGTACGGTCGTCTGCCTGTAGATTGAACACCTCTAAGCAAGGCACACGATGATAAACATGTTGGTGAAATAACACCATCCTGTGGGACACCTTCCCTTATCTTCACCTGACGACTGAGCCCTCCATCAAGCTTCACCCTCTTGGTCCGCTTGAAGAGGGAGCCAAACCTGTACATCTTTCCTCCAAAACATGCGCGCATCAGCTTCAGGAAGAGACCCTCATTCCAGACTGTGTCAAAGGCCTTGGGCAAATCAAAGGATACTGCAAGGGCCTTCTTCTCCTAAAATGCATCCTCAATATTCTGCTTGAAGTACGCTAGCTGATCTTCCGTGCAGCGATGCTGTCGGGACCCAATCTGTCTGGCTGCAAGAATGGAACTAGACTCTAAAAGCCAGAGGAGACTTTTGTTCACAATTCGCTCTAGTAGCTTCCAAATGCAGCTTAAGGGTTGAACAGGCCTCTAGCTCTCAGGTTTGCCCTTGCGGTTCTTTTCTTTAGGATGGGCCATATGTGGGCTTTTTTCCACCTGGAAGAAAACATTTCTGAGTGCCAACTAAGGTTTAAAACAATCAGCAGGGTCCTCTTCGCCTTATAACCTAAGTGTATCAGCATATTCTTGATAATGACATCTGCTCCTGGTGTTTTTTATTCTTCAGTCTCGTAAGAGCTGCTTTTAATTCCTGCATCGTGATGCTGTCTGCCATATAGTGTCTCGTTCCATTTGTACACTGCCCTTTTAGCGCTCTTGTCTCCTGTCTAACTTCCCCGACACTCTCTTGTGGAATCTCGACCCTGCTATCACCCTCATAAGCCTTGATAAAGACATTTGCCGTCGCTCTACCTGTCAGTAAGGAGAGTTATCTCAGCCCGTTGCTGGCTGTCTCCATTTAGAACATTCGTGAGTTGCCACATTTTTTCGGTATCCTTTTTAAAAGTTAAGAATGCAGTCTTGACATGCCAGCAGATTGTGTCTGTTCCATCTGGAATCTGGCATCACTCGGTCGCCCATGGGGATGTTCCAGTTCGTTATTCTAGAATGGCTTGCAATCTTTCCGCCTGCCTCTATGAATGGACTCGTGCGCTGCACTGTTGAAGAGAACAGGCTTGCAGCCTTGTCCACATCCAGTCCTGTCACCTTGATATTGGATGTGCCTTTATCAGTCAATTTTCTGAACAAGCCCCAGTTTGCCTTTTTGTATTTCCAGCTGGGTGGAAGCTTGCTCTTTCAGCCTACTTGTCTCTGCACCGTGAGGATAAGGTCATATGATCACTGCCACTAAGCTGGGCACAGACTTGTTGCCTGTTTGAGACTGTTTGACGGTGAAATAAAATTTAAATTGTTATGATATTTGTCATTGTCCACTTGGTTGTCGGACACTTCAGTCTCAAGACTTTTCATTCCTTATGACATTTCAACCCGATGGGCATCTCAACGTTAGACATTTAATTTTAACCCCAGATTTGTATTATACATTTCCATTCTAAGACAAAACTTTCTCGCTTATATTATACACATCCAATCTTGATTCAATAGATAATCGGTTATATTGTTATGTTACTGATGGCTTAATATTTTAATTTAAACAGTGCATTTGGCATTATCCACTTGGTTGTCGTACACTTATGCCTCAAGACATTTCACTCACCAACGCATTTCAGCCCGATAGGCATCTCAACTTTAGACATTTTTACCTCATAAGAAATAAGGTATTAAAAATGGTTTGATTTTCCAAGTAAGACGGACATATAAAAGCACCTCATCGAAATGCCTAAATGGGTTACAGAAAACAGAACGCTGTGACTTTAAATCACTGCTTCTGTTTAATGTAACTACATGAACCATGTTGATCAGAAAAAATTATAGCGGACTTTTATTTTAATCAGACGCCGAGGTAGTAGATAGTAATTAAACGTTTTTTTCAGGTATGCCGGGCGGAACAATTGCTGGTATAGGTGAGATTTTTTAATCAACATACTTGAAGTACATACCTTTGTGTGGAACTTCAAGTAGTGATCATGTATCACCTCTGCGCATTTGCTTGAAGGATTTGGAAATATATAATATTTATGAAGAAAGCGTGATTGTTGCAAAGATAATTATCAATTCTAACTAGTCTCCCATTTTGTTTCGTCTCTTTAAACAAAGATCAAACGTACCGTTGTTTATATGTCAATCAACAACGGAAGAATTTTCGGGGTATTGTTTTTTATTTGGCTGTTCTGTTTCACCAAGCGGTAATTGTATTAATTATCATGTATCAGCAGGAGAAGATGACAATTCACATGTTTACTGACATAATTTCTGCGTGTTCAATCCCGATGATGTGTACAATTTAAAGTAAATAATTCTGTAAAAGGGAGATCGTTCGTGTGAACACGCTGTTCAATGTCTTTATTTAGGTAAACATGTTTCAATAGCGCTATTCGGCTGTGACGACACTGATAGTGCAGTTGTGCTAGTTTTGGCTCTCGATTCAAATTAATTATCTTAAACATTCAAATTCAGTTATAACATAACACGCTTGTGAGTTATGGATATTTAGGTCAAATGGAAGAGAATATGTCAAGGGAGGCTATTTGGTCCACATAACTAGATTTATTACATACGTAAATAAATTCCACATGCACTTTCAGTGTAAGGCGAAGCGTCTGTATATTTTCATATTGGTGTGTTTAATGTTCTATATTGGTGTTTAGACGGACTATGTTTCACCCTAATTGACCTGCATAATTTTTAACGTTGAAAAGGTTAACTCTTTCACCGCCGCTGTCGCCTAAATGCGCCATTGAAAATAGTGCAGTCCCAGATCTGACGCCGCCTTAC
>JAULCE010170200.1:1040-11734 GCA_032359355.1 Macoma nasuta | reverse complement strand
CGTCGTTTTTCGACCAATCAGAAACCGCGATTTTGTATGAATGTCGGAGATTTGGAATTATTTAGAAAATGCACCAGATGTATGATCTTATCAAACTTAAACGTTTCCCCCAGATTACAAGTTTCAAAAAGTCAATCAATGTATACCATTTATCAGAACTCCCCTAAAGGACCCGTCCTATATGTGTTCATATGCACGGTTAACATATTACGCATTATGCTATTCTTAAACACATCGCCAATGAAAACACGAAATGAAAACGAAGAATATCTAGGTGAAAGTTAAATGCCAATTTTAAATGTTTTTAAAACAGCGGGAATGAAAATTTGCTTGTTACGAGATATGTTCCATTCCCGACAATGTTTTAAAGGTCATCAGCCAAAACGATTTCAAAGGGGGGAGAATTTGAACTGAACATTTTTTTTAAAAACATATTATATATCGTTAAATCTTAATAACTTTTATATATGAAAGACTGTTTCATATTCCAGTTAAGTTCGACAATTTCCAGTTGTTTAACCCTTTGCCTGCTATTCGTGACTATGGTGATTATTCAAACAGCTTGGATACAGATCAGACGCCGAGAAACTCGGCGTCTGATCTGGATCCAAACTGTTTGTCGTTCAGGCAATATATATATTGTTCATCAAATTTGAAGAAATTCGGACGATAGTTAAAAATGAAGCAGACGATATTTTCAGCAGACGACAATATTCGTAGCAGGTTTAGGGTTAAAACAACACATGTTTGCGAGTAAACACACCTTTTACAATGGCGTCCTGGTTGAACTTGGCAAACAGGTTGTCCTTAAGGGGAGTGTCTGCGAGCTGGAAGGCATAGCTGACGAGGGCCATGACATAGTCATCGGTCATGGTTGGAACCTGAGACTCTAGGTAGGTCAGGGCGTTACTAACGGAAGCCTGGATCCTTGTCTGAATGTTCTGATGGAAATAAAATAAAGCATAATACACAATGATATACTAAAACACTATCACATTACATATTATTCAATAAAAGAACATAATTTTCAGTTAAATTATATGATATGATAATACCATAATGCATTATATCGAAACTGAATAATAATAAATGATATAATATGTCATATAGCTAATTCTTCTCGTGTCGCAAAAATTCGTTTATGCATTTGTAACAGAGCAAACATCCGATTATCCAAATACTTTGCTGTCACAATGATACAATATATACTTAAATATACTAAAAGGTGTTTAAGTATTTGTATAATGTGAAGGTTTAACATTACAATTCCAGATCAGATCCAGTTTAACACGGCGTCTGATCTGGACTCAATTTAAAGGTTCAGCATAATCGTGACCAGGGTGTGTGTGTAATAGGGTGACTTCAACGTAACCAAACTTTCTTGTTATTCCAGTTCAACTTCCTGAGCTGTACTGTACTCGCCTTAATTTACAGCAGTAGCAACAAGGTATCTAAGTCGGCTCCAATTCTTTTGACACTCAGTTAAAATTGTCAGATTACATAAATTGGCATTTCGAATTTATTATGGCATTTCAAATTTGTTATGTTAGCGTGAGGGAAAAACTATGGTCCCCTCTCCCAGTAACTCGAAGAGATGATTCCCAAGCATAGCCACACTGCAACTTACGCCCATAAGATCGTTGTTCTCAAGAAGAGAGATAAGTACGAATGCTGTCAGTCCTGCCTTGGAACTTGCTCCGCCCTGAAACATGAAGACAATATATAAACCCTTATCTTGCTGAAGAAAATAACCTCTGTTCTAACTCTCTTTTCATATTCCAACGACATCAATTTAGCTTGAAATTTTGAGAAAATCAGCAAGATTAGGTTTACTATTTAAAATCATTTTCTATTTTCACTCGTATAGCAAAAAGTATGCAAGGTTAATTGTTTTAGCTCTAATTATGATATGTAATGTGCACTGAAAATGTGGAGAACAATCTCAGCTTAAATCTGAGTTATACACCATGATACCATACGCTTGTAGTAGAATCAATTACAATGAAATAGTTTTTAAAATGAAAACACCACTTTGTAATAGGTATATAAAACAACTGTGCAATTTTATGATTTTTCCCATGAAACCCGTCCGAGTTGCGCATACGGACAACTGGGTAGAACCACTAACCTACCGCAAGCCAGCCCGAAGGCTTCCTCACATAAATATGTTCACCATTCGCGAGGCTCGAACCCACAGCGGGGAGGGACCAAGGGATTTGAAGTCGGAGACTATAACCCCTCGGTCACGGCGGACCCTAGATTACGTAAATACATTTTGTAAACTTCTATACTTTTTCGAGATAAATTGTAATTGACGTATTGAAATTCAGCGGCTTTATCTGAGTGCCGCTCTATCCCGATAAGTCGCGCATTAATGAATTCATGCGCATGCAACACGATCTAACATTTAACCGTATAGAAACGACTCTTGACGCCTATTTTGCGGAACGTTGCACAACCTCAGTGGACAATCGCTTTGAGAACTTTACTGAAAACAATGGAGCATTTGATCGTAACAAAACATGACTCCGTCCCCTAAAGTGCTTTAAAAAATATGAAAGATTCGAAAGTTTCTTTCTCCTTAATTATTTCCTTTTCATTAACTGTTAAACATGGATGTGTTAACCCTTAGCCTGCTACAAAAATGTCGTCTGCTCAAATTATCGTCTGCTTCAATTTTTAAACATCGTCCTATTTTTTCAAATTTACTGAACTTTATGTCTGAGTGTCAAATAGCTTGGATCAAGATGCGACGTCGAGTTACTCGGCGTCTGATCTGGATCTTAGCTGTTTGAATAATCACCATAGTCGCGAATAGCAGGCTAAGGGTTAAATACGGTATTTGACGTTCTGGGTCAATGAAATGCGTGATTACCTGCATGTCCTTGTGGATCACCCGGCCGGGCTCCGGGAAGGAACCGTCTATGTCCTGGTGGTTGATCATCCAGTTGATGGCCTTGATGAGAACCTCGTCATCTATGAACACCAGCTTCTTGGCCTGGTGGAACGACTTGATCACAAACGCACTCAACCTTGAACATTTATGAGGATTTCGTATTACGTGACACCCTGGGTAAACAAAGTTCTTATACAAGGGCAAATGTTATAAACCTATGTCAGCCGATCTTGGTCTTCATAATTAAGCACTCGTCAGAATCGGCGAGTTTTATGTTCTTTATTTCAACATTCAAGAGACTTACATTACCATACTTTGAGTTGAAAACGCGATGATTGATCTATTTGTTCATCAACAAAACCCTATTTCGCAGCGTAACACTATATATTGGTCGCTCTCTGATGAAACAGATCATCCTGCCTATGCAATCAGTTTAGATCAGACGCTGCGTTTCCGATATTGTATCTTATCTGGTTCCACACTGTTACGGCACTTGTCAGTACACATGGAGTAGAGCCTGATCAAATATCACAATGAGGCGTCAGAAATCGATTTAAAAAATATGTTTGCCAAATTCCTAAGTCAATAACAACTTCAGAAAATTGTGTGTGCGTGTGTTTGGTTTTACGTCGCTCCGACAGAGTTTCAGTTTGTTTGCAACGCACGGCTAATTACACGGGACTAATATTTGTTGCAAAATAGAGAAGTCCAAGATCAAGACGCCGCCTTATAAGGCGGCTTCTGATCTGGGACTGCACTTTTTTCAACGGCGCATTTATGCGACTAAGGCAGTGAAAGGGTTAAAGAAAAGATTCAGCGTTTGTTCGCAGAAAAAAACCTCGTGCGGATTCGGAATCAATGAGTTTAGTAATATGCATACTTTCATAGATGCCGGTAGCCTGGCATCCAGAACATTTCAGACCGGGAACAAAGTCTACTAGAGGGCTAGCATATTGTTACTTAACAAGAAGGCGTCAAGCGGGTTTTACATTACCACATGCTTCCAGATTTGTCGTTGTCTCCGAAGGCGCTAAAGGAACCATCCTTGTGTTGATAGGTCAGCTCTCTCTGGTATCCTGCAATAAAAAAAGAGGAGGATATTTATGGTGTGATGGTCTTGCATGTTTGTCTAGCAAATGGTAGGCAAATGAAACAGATTACATGGCAACATACGAAAGTAAAGGCAACCGATACCCTAAAAAAGTAAAATTACGACGTGTGTGTCTATGATGTCTTCTTTAAATGTAACACGCTCTGTGTAAACAGACCTAATGGAGGTTCTAACAGAGTTGACCTAGAACAACTGCTACGTTTTGAATCCTGCGTCTAATAATGATCTACATTGCTTTCAAACATTAAGAACAAAACATTATTGACGCTATAACTAAATATGAGTTTAATACCCTTCTCAATGAAGTTGATGGCTTTCTCCTCGATCTCTCCTGTGAGCTGATTGGTTGCCTGCAGGTAGTTGATGACAAACACGTCGGGAGCCAGACCGATCATAGTCTGCTCTCCACAGCCTGTGGGCATCCTCAACAGCTTGTCAAGTCCGTTTAAGGTTGGGCCCATAAGGTCACCTAATTAAACAAATGTCGACTGTGAGTGTTCTATTCCTAGACCGCCTACCCATCCTCGTGAAACGAAAACACTAATTTAAAACATAAATGTTTGCACTCCAGATCAGATGCACCGTATATATAGGCGGTGTCTGATGTGTGACTTCATTGTTTGACACACACTTTTGCCTCCAATAAAGATTTCGATAAACTATGAAGCTTTTCAATTATATTTGTTTTGCATTTTGTTAAATGAATTAATTTGATATTTAACAAGTCACAGACAAGTCTGTTAAGGAGTTTGGTGAGCTCACCAATGACGGTGACGACTGCCCTCTGAGAGCCGGCGACGGTGGTCTGGGGCATGGACAGCGGAACGGTGGTGGTAAAGGTGGACTGGTGTTTTAGGTCGATCAGAATCGGGTTGCTGAACTCTTTGGCAACGCCTTCAGGCTGTCAAAAAAAATGATATAAGAACAAATTTCAGCGTCAAATTTTTAAGCAAATTTACAATCGTCAAGACTAACCCAAACCGGAGAATTTTTGAACCGGTTTGTACGCCATCTAAAGCCGCAACGGAAATGAGGGCGAATCCGCGCAAAACCAATTTAATAAGTTTAAGTACTGTACATGTATACATGCACTGGAAATCATTCCTACTAGAATAGATGCTTCCAAACGCGCACCCTGTCTCTGTGACGGCATATTAGTTACTGAGAACAAACATATTTTAGCCAAACATTCCGATCCTGTCCGACAGGGTAATTAATTACGTGTCGGTTAAACGTATTGTTCTCTTTGTCTATAACCAATGGCATCAGAACAAATTGACGAAGTGGCCACAATTAAACAGTGACCGCTGTTTGATAAATGACCATGTTATTATATAGGGAAACACATATTGGAACTTAACTTGTACGATGGATGTAACGGGATTCATTATTCGAAATTAAATTACGATGCTCAAGTCACTTGGCACTAACAACTGTATTGTCAATATCATTGATTTTCCAACTTTACGACGAATCGAACAATATTGCTTGAACCCTTTCCTCCACAAGCTATTTTATACTTATCAACAAGGAAAATATCTGATGAAAAATTCGATTCTTATTGCATAAAAATGCCTTTTTTGAAAATTGTTGAAATTATTGTAGGAAATCAAGAATTACTCGTTACGAGCAAATGCTTACTTTCCTACAATGGTTTCAAAAGCTTTCAGTAACAGAGACATTAAAAGGCGCCTCTGTGGACGTTACAGTGATTTTCAAACGCAATGTATGGTGAAGAACAATCACCCTCTACTGTGCGTGTATCAACCTGTATTCCCTTTTTATCTCATAATATCATTGATCACGTCCCAGAGCAATGTCCGACTCCCGAGCAGATGTCAATAATGTCTATTTATTTGGCTGGCCGTGACAAAGATCTGTAATTGTTCTGTCGGAACAGAAAGATCGTATTTTGTTTCCGACATTGGTCAATAAGAGTCTGAACTGTGAATCATTGTCCTTGCAGTCCTTTCAACTACTTTTGCAAACGATGAAGATTAAATGATCTTTTTGCCAATTCTCTGACAACTGTTTGCTACACTCTATTATTGGAAACTTACTATGCTCCTTTCTGTTTACTGTCGATTCAAATTTTCACGTTCTTCTATCTTCATTTCAAAACAAATTTTTGCAATGCACTCGCTGACCTTATCAATAACTTGGCATATTTTTGAACAATTTCTAAACGACGCATTGTCGCTTTAAATACCAAGCTGTTTATCTAGAAATTCAATTATTAAGTGATTCAACAAAAAAACTGAATATATCTAATCAAACCTTGATAACGGCATTCGATAATTCGTATAAGCCTTTCACAGCCATAGGTGTCTCAAATCGACATTGCAAAAAGTGAAGTTTCGGAATACATTTTGATACAAACAAGTGAAGTCCCGGATCAGACGCCACCTTCTAATGCGGCGTCTGATCTGGGACTTCACTTGTTTGCTGGGGCGATTTGAGTCGCCTATGGCGGTGAAAGGGTGAAACGGAAACGAATAGTTTTCCGCCTTTTGTGCCATCAATAAGTATGACAATGTATGAATCTCACCTCAACCAGCAATTGTCTCTTGACGGCGTCGGCGGCCAGGACAGATTGGGCCTTCACTGTGATAGGTATTCTGCCGAGGGCGGCGGGAATGATCGGGAAAAACACGGACTTGGCCTGGCCGGCTTTTACCTACAAGTATAGGATATAAATGCACCTCTGGTCCAGTATGGTCTAGATATGACGAATAAGTGTTCTAGTAGCCCCCTCATGTCCCGTAAATCGAAATCCAAAATAATACCCCGCATATCGAAATCACGGATCATCGAAACCGGGATGATATCCCGTACATCGTAATTCTTCTGTTAAGTTTCCGTCTGTGCACTCAGACGGTTTTCTCGGATCTACTTCATTATTGATTAGCCGGGTGTCGCGAAATGACTGAAATAGATCTACTGTAAAAACACACAAACATCGAAAATCAAGATAATATCCTGTACATCGAAATCCAGGAACAAAGGATTCTAGAAAAGATTGCAGAACAATGACTTTGCAAAAATCTGCCAAAAGAACTGAATGCATTGTCACTCAACTCCATCAGACATCTACCCGAAAGAGCACATATGGTGAATTCAATTTTGACTGTACATAATCTTTAACAGTAACACAACATTTTGATTTTAGCGACTTTCCTTAATCTGACCTTGGCTTTTGACACGTATTGGTTCTTCATGTGTATCAATTATAGCATAACTGATATTGCAAGAAAACTAAAGCAATAATTTTACCTACCTTGATGTGTCTGATCTCGGCCTGTGACACGTATTGCTTGGTTCCTGTGGCATCAACAATAACGCTACGGATATCGTTAGACTGTTCGAGGGTGACCACAACCTTGAGAAAATCAAAGCACGTTTGATTAATTGACTGTAAAATGGATAACATTTATTTAAATTTAACCTCCATATACATTTATGTCATAACTCTACCCTTTCATTATAACTTGACACAAAATTCCCAACAAGGAAACAGTGCAGACAGTTCATAGCAACTATCTGATACTGGTAAACACTGTCTTACCGATCAGAGATGAAATAACTAACACATTATCAGACTGAAGACTCGATAATGTTTCCCAGCTTCTACCATAATTATATTCAAGTATTGTAAACAATGCAAATACCTTGTGAGCAACTCGGCGTCCGGTCCAGCTCTGAATTGTTTTGAAACTTATACTAGTAGTATTTATATAGAAAAAGTACCGGAAAAGTTGCCATTTAATATAATTTGCACTTCCTAATCATTAACCCCTTCGCTGCTTACCCCGAAACATAATTTCATATGCAACTCGGCGTCTCATCCGGATCCAGGATGTTTGACTATCGGCAAATGTTTTGCCGAAAAAATAAGTTAATCTATGCAGTTTGAAAATGAAGCGGACGAAACATTGCACATGAGCAGAATTGCTTCCGGCAGTGAAGGGGTTAAAATTGGCATTTCAACGGAACATAATGTATATTTACGTCTAGGTCCTGTGTCATGTAGTTGAAAACGTTAGCCTGAAGGGCAAGCTGCTCGTCCCTAACCACGGAGTAGGGCAGGTTGAAGCTCACAAAGAACGGTTTGAACGCCTCGATCTGAAATAAACCGAAATAATCAATCTTTGAATAATACCTGCAGCGCTGCGGTATAATTCCATTTATGTGCAAACCAGTGGTTATGTTTAGCACATTGTTTCTGAATATGATATAAACTATTTTGAGTGGTAAAGAACAAAACACTGCTAGCTCTGAACAGTAGCAATCAGTGTCAACACCTATCAGAAGCCACGACGTAAACGTCTGAAATGATGTGGGTCTATACTGTTTACATTGTATTAAGGTTGGGTGACGTAATTGACGCTAATCTATTCATGCACGTAAAACGTGTGCTACATAAACTCATGCTTAACCCATTCCTCCACATGCTGCTTGGTCTGATAAAAAGGAAGGATTTCTAGGCTAAAGGAAAATGTTAGCAAATTCTCCATTTTTCACTAACTTTCCAATAATCATTTGCTGTATAATCATTTGCTAAAGAGGCGCCAAAAGGAGCTTCCGCTGAGGAAAGGGTTAACACTAAGATTAAATTTTGAGTAAATACGAATTTGTGGTGTTTTATAATTAAAATATGCTCTCAAACCTGATTTTGATAAATTCAATATTCCTAATTTTTTCTTAATTTTAATCTGCAGAGAGCTTGTGTAATTATTTGTTGAATTGGAAATGTTAAGAATAGGACCGTAACTAATGTTAGCCGAAATTGTGGCAAGACCCTTTTGCTTTATATTTGTAGTTCACATGTTGATGTGTTGACATCAATTGTAATTTATATGTACCCATACTGAGCAATAAAAATGTTTAAACTAAGTAAAATCAAAATTAAGATTCAGGCGACAGTTTGAATTTAGCGCCCATTGGTCGTATTTGGTTATGACTGGTTACCTAACATGGACACTAAATGTGAAAGGCGATGACTGCGAATATCACCGTTCGGGAACAAAATCTCTTACCGCTATTAAGCAGAATGTTTAGATGTGCTCAAACCAGTTACAAAACCAGTAAGACGCAAATCTGCCCTTACCTTGGCAGTTGATGGAGAGACGCCTAGTCCGGTAGCGCCGTTGACGGCGAAGGCGCTGGCGATCCAGGAAGTGATGGTATCAGGTACCACCGTGTTTATGGTGGCGGTGCCGTCAGCTCTGGCGAAACGTTAATTACAAACACTGAATACCGACATTTTGACGTTGTTCTTTAAAAACACGATATATTCGATTTCGATTAAATGTTGCACTTAACGCGTTTTTGAAGAACAACACAAATAAAAAAAGTTACAATAACCGCAAAAGTTTTGAAATAAACGTTAATTAATCGCTTAAGATAATTGCAATGAAAATTTCATATCATATTTCTTCTTCTTCTTCTTCTTTTTCTTCTTCTTATATTATAGATATAATACGTCTTTCTTTTTCACATCATCATCATCATCGTGGTCGTCATCATCATCATCATCATCATCAACATCATCATCTCGTTATCTCATCATCATCATCATCATCATCATATTTCCCCCTCTTCCTCCATTTTTTATATATTTTTCAATTGTTTAAAAGACAATGTATTTAGTCATTGAAAGCCTTCACATTGTTTTAGAATCGATCAAATTCTTGCTTATTCAATTAGCAAGGACGAGAGCTTAAGCTTAATTGGCAACCGTTTTGGAAAATACAAAGGATTGTCGCGCGGAGACCTCTCTATGTCAACCAATACACTGTCGTTTTCGATACCGATACAAGAGTATTAAGATATTAAGTAAATACCACAGCAAATGAAATCCCGAAGAGAGGCTGTATGTTAGCTAATCTTTTTCTGGGACTTCACTATTAACAACCGGTCTTAAGAGAATATTGACACAGAGAGGGCCTAAATCATTGCAATGAAAAGAAGATGCAACGTTGTTAGATACTAGTGTTTCTTTGCATTGTCAATCGCATCACAAAATGATTTTTTTCTCGTATTCGATGGATGATCACCATTAAGCCATATTCGATGAATTATTTTCCCATCTGAATGGTTTCTACAATCAATGACTCATTACAACCCAGAAGTAAATTTACGGGATGGTGTTTTGTTTAAGTAAAATGAGGTACGCATGAATATGTTTATGCAAACAGTGTGAGTACCGTTCAGGCCGTACACAAAGTTTGACCTAATCTTAGATCTAATCTGTTAAATCCAATCCATTGTTATCTCAAAGTATTAACTTTGGATGCAAGTTATAAACGGATAAAATCATGGTATTTAATGGTAGCCAAATTTTATAAGAGTGTTGTAGTCAATACTGCCTTATAAGATATAATTGCATGTACATTGATATCCTTGCAATTGATTTGTCATATTGTTTAAACGCACGCATTGTATAATATATATTTGTTTATTATATTAAAGGGCCGAAGATAACATGAGTTTTTAAAATACTAAAACATTTATTTCTTCCCAAACCCCAATGGACTGACCACGCGTTAGAGTTGTCTTTTCAAGACAATTCTAACGAGTGGACACTCCATATGGTTTGGTGAAGAACATAAGATTTCTTATCAAAGTTTATCATTTAATCATGTAATCTGGTGCCCTATGTATATTATTGAGTACATGTACAAATGC
>JAULCE010170089.1:0-11734 GCA_032359355.1 Macoma nasuta | reverse complement strand
TTCGTCTCTATGTTTTTTCTAAGATAATTCCAATTGTAGAAAGTACTCATTCTCGCAAAACTATGCAGATACTCTCATAATAAAATAAATGTCTTATGTTAGTTAAACATACATGTTATAGTCCTTTAGATAGATATATTACTACGGATGGAAAAGTTCTGGTTCAACAACGTAATTAAAATGCGTAATTAAACACATATAGCTTTTATTTACATTTTTCAAGTTCGCAGTAATGCTTCACAGTCCTACCGATATAAATTATCAGTGACGTCAACATTTGGTTACAATATAATACTTTCAAAAGCATATAGTAAAACAATATAGACCCTGATCAGAGGGCTCCAGTAGGAGCCCTCTTAAGTGGGTCATTTTCGTTTGACATTGTTACATTACATATTTATAGTATTGAAAACGTTACACAAACTAACGTCATCTTAAAAAATATACCTGTAGGACTGCAGGATTTGTCTCAAATACCAATATCAATATTGGTTAACATCATCCATACACCAGTGGAAGTCACACAAAACGCAATGGTATGCGTTGTATGATGCGTTGTATGCGTGTAATTGTTTTCCTTCAACAGCAGTGTCCAACACTATTGCTTTTGTCATGCGTAATATATAAAATAACCGCGTGCTGAAAAAAACAACATCTCATTGAAATCATAATTCATCTGGTTTACTTCGAATACAGTACAATCAAAACGCCGTAAGCAATATCATGTTTTAGAACTTAATAGCACTTCACTTTCGTTACACGATGTAATAATACGTACTTTGCAAATTATAAGGTATTGTTTATTATGACCAATACCACGGTAAACTTTAAATATCTTTATTCAAAGCATATCTCATAATACAGGCGTGCGTAATAAATGCGTTACAAAATTGATTCAAATGTCATTGATGTTGTCTGGCTAATGAACGTTATGACTAATTGACACATGACAAAGTTCTTTGGCAGCACATTTTTTTTCACATAACCATAGCATCTCTGGAAGAGAGGCTTTAGGTTTAACAACGAAACAACTGAATTGCGTTATCAAACAGCGAGGTATATTTAGACTTATCGCAACTAATGTGAGAAAGGAAATGTTAATATGTTTGATTCAAAATCAGTTGAAACCGACATTTTTAAATTTGGTGGGGTAAAGGTTTAAGCATTACGTGTCAACCAGTTTGAAGCTAGAACAGAGGTCGTGTACATCGGCGTCTGATCTTGCTCTAACATGTGTGTACAGGCTTACAGTGTTTCAGTGTCTTACCTATGAGATGGTAAATACTAGCGTATCTCCCACTGTAAAGCACATATACATATTATTAATACAACTTTTTGCCGAATCTTAAAATCTCAAAGTTATTTTCAAAGTAATTCATATTATGCTTAATTTATGCAAACTCTGCAAATAAATAGAAATTTATCATAACAAGACACACTAATGAACTTTTCAAAAAGATAAAGTTTCTATCATTTTCGACAGAACTGACATGCGTAATGGTTGTTGCGAAATGCCTTTACTGCGATGTGGCTAATGTATTTTATGACTAATTTACAGATGATAAAGCCCTTGGGTAGCACCGTTAATTGACATAATCATAGTAAACGACGTCTGGAAAGAAATATATAACAGTCCGTTGTAGGCACTATTTGCATGCAGAGCAACGCAAGCAGTATTGAAGTAATAACATTGAAATTTTGTCCGGTTTTGTCAAATCGCGCCGGGTCGTTCGCGATAAAATATTGCATACGCACATGCTTAATTTACAGAATTTTAAAACTCTCTGACACCACATTGAAAGTGCATCATACTGTGTTTTTTTATAGTTTTAAACCGAGTCACACGTCATAATTATCACCGAGTCGACTCGATTCACCTCCAAACAGGTCCCGGTTCTGCTCTGGTTTCAGTTTCAATTTAATAAATGTCAATATTGTAATACATTGCAGAGTTTTCCTTTCGACATTGAACACTGAGTAGCATCGGACAAGTATGCCTAGTTTGTTCAAACGTCCTTGTATCGAACTCCGTTAAGTCGAATTTATTATAATCGAAACTGAAAAAGGACCAAAACATAAGAGTTTTTTTCATGGATACTCGTTGACAATTGGGATTGTTTATATATTTCGAATAACATGCTTCAAATAACATATAATACGAACTTAATTCGAGCTTAAGGTAATTTGAAGCTTGTCGAATACTTACAGACTATTTATAAATAATTCCAAATGTCCGACTTTCATACAAAAAAAACGTTTTCTAATTGTTCGAAAAAAGACATTCATTGTTCGGTGAATGTCATGTACTAAACTCCATCTCTTTTACGCCGTCAGGCTGGGGCCATTTGACGAAACAATCTACTTTTATGATTTATAATCGTCAACAAGATGAGAGATGAACGCAGGTCTTTCATCACATAAAGTAAATTACGCGCACGTAATGCCATGATTAGTTTTATACATGGAAAAGTATAAACAGTTATGAATTTGTACACAGTGAAAACGAAAGCGTATGAAGACGACACCTTTTTCTGAAGCCAAGTCATAGTTACTATTACACTGGTCTCTGCCATAACTTTGAAAGATAATCGCAAACACACAAACACCCACTCGATAAATTAAACAAACCAAATAAGTTGTAAAAACTGTTTGCAAAGATACAAAACCCAACACGTTTGAAAACATGTATCAACATTTCGAACGGAGGAGCATCTTGTGCACACACTGCATATATGTACGTGTACCGGAGTTGTATAAATCGCCGTCATAAATAGTGTTAATATATGCGGCTCTTTTCTATTTATTGGAAACTTGTTATCATTAAGTGTTGTTTTCACAACGGGGAAATACATTTGAGCTGTTATTCGAAACACATATTGGTCGGATCAATGAAACATCTGAAGATAAACTGCTTGTCAAAATGACTTTGTATTCCAACGCCGTTCTCATGCTAGACGTTTCTTCTTTGGATATTTTACACAAACCCGCTACTTGTAAAAACGTGAGCTGAATTTGAAATAATTGGAATTATAACGATGTAATTATTTTCGTACGGTACTAATAGATGTTTGAACGCCGACGTGATCACGCACAAATATTACAGGATTTCTTTCTGAATTCATACTAGAAGTTGTGCGTGGTCAGGTCAGCGTTCGTATGCAGAGGAATTTACGTGGTCAGTTTATAACGTTGTGTTCTACATATGGTGTTCGTTGACATAAGTTATAATAACCATTCTGAAGTATGAGCAAAAGTTATAACCGTTTGTTTGACCTGTTAAGTAGCCTTACTAATGACTGTTGTGTTATTATATACTTTTAGTATTTGTTAATGATTTTTGTGGGACGCACGGAGAGTATTTCTTTACAATAGCGGTACTAATACACACCTTCCCTTATGATAATAGTTATGTTAATAAACTGAAAGATACCCGGTGTATATTATGTTGTTTTTAAATACATAGATACGATACAAATAGGTTGTGTCAGCTAAAAGAAACAGACGACTCCCGTTATGCCGAAGTCGATTTGACATATTATCCTAAGTTTAACCCGTTCACTACCCTATCCCGGGTTTAGTTACATATGCAAACTGCTTGGATCTGAATAAGATGTCGAGTAATTCGGCCTCTCAATCGGATCAAAGCTGTTTGACACTCGACCAAAGGTTTTACCAAAGGTCGAGTGAGTGTGTAATGGCTAAAACGGAAGAGGACAAACTATTTGCTCATGTGCAAAACCTTCCTGGCAGTGAAGGGGTTAAATTGACCGAATGATACCATGTGTGTTGATAGCATGCGTTACGAGCTTAAAAGGTAAATAATGTCTGACAATAATTGACACTATTATCTTCTATGGAAACCTCTCGTAACAGAGTGATTGAAGCGTTAGCACGTAAACATGTTTTGTGTGTAATAACATTGTAATACGGTGCCGGAAGAGTTAACTACTTTTTTTTCAGCAAACAAACAACATTTCCTACTGATGAAATATGACATCATTTTAATCGACGTATCCTTTTGTTGGAACATATTTGCCAGAAAACGATCTTAAATATTCACAGACATGTACTCGTATCAAATTTATAATTATCACTATATGAAGGGAAACGGATTGATACTTGCAATTTTAAAGAATACTGCAAAATGCAAAGTATACAACACAAAAATTGACCTTTTTTTCTTTAAAAAAAATTCGCTGACAATCAACATGTATGGTACCGCCATTGTATTTGTCGTATGACATATAGACCGCAAATGACAACTTATTTACAAAACATAACATTAAGAAATGTTTGTATTGTGGTTGATCTTCAAGCAACCTACCAGCATTCATATAAAAACTAGCGCGTCATCGTATATAAATGTAGTAAGTATGATTCATATACGTCATATTTTTTACTCCAGAGCAGCGCATTTTAGTGCATCTTTAACTGATGGCTATTGTAAACATTACAGGAAGAGAAGTATTTGATCAAGTTTGCCGAGGGCGTCGGTTATGCAGCTCGACGTCATAAGTATATCTTACGTGTTGTTTTACGCTGGTATAGAAATTTGAGTCTATAACCTGGAATCGTCCAACAGTTTATATCAGCTTCTGAGAGAGGTTGGATAAGATGTGTTTACATAATCTGCAGGATCTATTTTTCTACTTTTACTATTGTTTAACTCTTTTTGCTTTCACACTATTTACAGCTGAGGCAGTCCTCGTAATCTTTAAACTGGTTAACCCTTACACCGCTATAGGTGACTCAAATCGAAATTGAAAAACACACTTTTAAACAAAATTTATTCGGAATAATAGGCTTTCGGATAAAGCAAGAATGTACTTAATAGTTCTGTTTATTACGATGAAATACTTATCCTAAACTAGTTGCAGCCGATAATTTTAAATTCGGTGGCGAAAGGAGTTAAGTCATATTCATGTTTCAATCGAAACTAAAATATACATATCTTTTTTAATAATACATGTCGACATTTGGGTGGCACTGTTTTAGTTAGAATCACTCGAAGTATGAATAGTCCTCTCACTTTCGATGAAGAATAAAGTTCGACTGCACACCACTGTCCATATATGATGTTACCCTGATAAGCTAAACAGACTGCTCATCAATTTGTTAATTACATTCTAATTCTAGATGGTACAGCACCTGCGGTTTTTAACAGAAGTTTTATTGTCCAGCTCATAATTATAGCGAAATGTTACACGTTTTAAGATCCGAATCGTTACGAGCAAATGCTCAATTTCCTACATTATTTTCAATACAATTAGAACATGGCTCTTTTCTTTGCGTATACAAATATGTATCCTTCCTCCAGATTTTTTCCCTGTTGATAATTCATCAAATAGCATGTGGATGTAAGGGTAATACAGAGGTTGAACTGCATCACACTGAACATACAAAGGTTGTTGTCTTGATAAAACACCGCTTGTCAGTATGTCACTTAAATTGTGATTGGAGATGCTCAAACACCTAGAGTCTTGTACTGAAATTGAAGTGTCCAGATCTTCATTATAGTATAGTGTTAAAAGTATTAAGAAATATATGTTTCAGCCATTACCCCGCTACAAAAATGTCGTTACTCAAATGCTACTCTGCTACAATCCAAATCTGATTTTGTGAAATAATTGACCGATAAGCCCCTGTTCAACAAAGTAAGGATAAAACAGTAAATGCGAGTAAAGCTGAAGGAAACGATTGCAAATTATTATGAATGTGTCAAATATTTGCCGCACTGGGGTCATTGATACAATCATGCGTCTATACAGGATTAGCATACCCTGTACAAGTGAAATATAGCACGCGATTGACATTAATGAAAACCTGACATATTATGCATGCAACATTGACTGGATTTATACAGTTCTCATATATAATTGACACAATTTTTAAAAACATGCGTGTCCCATTGTTTTAAAATGAGAAAAACGTCCAACTAGTCTATGCAGTTTAAGCAAATCATCTGCTTTAACTTAATTACACATTAGATATAGCAATTGTTGCTTCTAATGTTGAATTGGTCACATGCACACACTAAATATTGGCATTACAAAACTGTCTTTAGTCAAATAGCACTTAAATATCCTCAAGATCCTCAAGATCCCTCTGACAGAAACAGTCATCGCTTGCACATTAAAGTCATGTTCGGTTCCGATGTAAACAATACCCGAATCAAACGCATTACTTCAAAAAAAGGTTTTGATTCAGCTCAAAAAATGTTTGCAATGTATATAAGTTGAATTTCGTACAAAAAAACGAAACGTAACCGTTCACATGGACATATTTGCAATATATTAAGGCTCTTTATTTTTAACAAAACAAATATCCCTACTGAGCCAACACATTTATTAGTCTAACGTATATAATCGTTTGGCCAAAAGGGCAATTTTCATCAGGATCCAAGATTGTATGACTTTAATTACATTTCTAAAACGACGATGTCATAAAAGGTGTTTATTGAATATAAATGCATACGGCCATCTAGGGTCAATATCAATTACAACCGTAGCATATCCCTATATCAACCAATTAACCGTATATACATAACTCATGCGTCATACTCGTAATTAGTTTATAACGTAAATGCCTTATTCGGCAATACATAATTTAGCTATGTATACAATGTCACACTTGTATAATTTCCCCAGTTATACAATACAAGGGACAGTGATGAAAACCATAACCTATCAGCGATTCACATGGTTATAATACTATATATTATCGGAAAATTTGTTTTTGTATTTATGTATATGTGTATGGTTGGTAGAGGATCTTGTGAAAAAGGTATTGCAACCATTGGGACAGTGTTTCCTTCAGTAAAATGCCACTATCTCTCCAGGTAAGTAATGTCATGACCAAACGAAATATATCATCACGGCATCTGTCTTACGTCTGGATCATTTGCACTGTCTTAAAACTAAATCGTCTAGCGGCACTCAAAACGTGGTGTATACTAAACAATGCTCCAAAACTGCACTATTAGGAGTTACAAAAACAACTTAAAATTAGCATTTATTCACACATTAATTCGCCATTCCTCATGCAAATATTGTCAATGAAGTTAATGTCTTTATCATATATACATGTATTGCTCAAATCGTAACGAACGCAATGGGTTATCACGTGTTTTGAATGCACGTAGAACATGGTATGTGTATCGCTTTATTTGTTTTTAATGCATTTATCAATACGTTGGGTTATTTCCTTTGGAAGAAAGTAAAACACGTGACGGTTGTGTGCTACACTCCAGCAAGTGTATACTTTTCGTGACTGATAGTAATGGCAGTTTATTGCTATTTATAATTATTGTGAATGGCATATTAAGTTTTCCAAATAAGAACAAGATGTGGTGTATAAACAAAATTGACAAGTGTACCGCACAAGCACTATTTATCATGACGACGCTTTTTGATTTCAATTTTAAGAATCATATTCACTCGACTATCATTATGTCAACTTCGGGGGGACTTGTTTTTAAAGATAAAATTACTAGAGCTTCGGTTAGTTAGATCTAATAAATATGCTCAAAAAACAGGTATTAATTAGTTTCACAATGTATTTCTATTTGTATACATTAAACTTAGGCACGGTAATAGTTGTTTGAAACTTGGTAAGCTTGTTATGATATCCGCTTTGTATTTGTTGTTGTCTAGTAAATATTTCACATTGAAGAGAAATGACTATTTAACGTCAGTGCACATATCAATTGCTAAACAATGTATAAATAATCCAGGTTTATCTGAATAAACCAATTGTTCGCTCAAAAACAAAATTAGCTTCGTTTATGATCGAGGCGTGAAAGTGTCTAGTACAAGGACAATACAGAATTGTTGGTTTTCGAGATCATAACAACTTGTTCAGTTTTGATGATTCTAAGACGTGACTATTTTCGACTTTACTAAGTCAATCGCTTGGATTGCATTTTCATTTAACCATCAAGCACGCAAATTGTAAGATCGAAATGAATAAATTTGAAAGAAGTGGAATGTCTTATAGGAGGACAAAACGCGATTGTATACCTTGATTTGAACATAAATATCCTCTGATATTACACTCAATACCAACATTGGCAGTCTTTTTCTTCTCCCTTGTTTGCTAAAGAACTTTCTTATTGGAGAAAGTGCCCAGCCTTGCAAAATGTCACAGACACTTTATATCAAAATAAATTAATGTTTATGCTAATTAAGCATAATAGCTTTAGACATATAGATCGATAAAAAAACAATGAGGAAAATTTTGTGGCTCAACAACGTAATTGAAATGCGTAATTAAAACAAATAGAGCCTCATTTACATTTTTTCTAGTACATGGTGATGCTTTACAGCCTTTCCAATATATTTTGACAGTGACATCTATCAGAAATGGAATAATCGTAATCGTGTAATCGTAACCGATTGCAATCAATTACATGTTTTCAATGTTATCGAATATATTCGGTTACTTTTAGGATTTCGATTACATGTAATCGTAATCGATTACATGTGAAAAAATGGTGTACTCATCGATTTCTTTTCGATAACATTTCGATTACATTGAATCTCCACCTCCTTGGAATAGTAATGAGCTATATATATATATAAATAAATATATCTATATATCATGTAGAGAAGGTAGATATTTCTAATGGCAGACAGTGTAGATCTAAGGTCATCCCTCATACAACAGTATATCAAGGTTTGCACTAGATGAAACTATATTATATATGTGAAGCAAATAGTATTTTCAACACCAAGATATCCACTTTTGAAGCAGACAACATTGTTTGGTTGAAGTGTTTGGGGTCTAAGAAACAAACCATCACATCAGTGCAAAACCCAGTAAGTGCAATTATAGAAAGGAGAAGGTAGTATGTTTACCGTGAGGATCCCGATCACGTTATACACAGGTGCCCCTCGATCGGGATCTTCACAGTTTGCTTTTGTTGTATCTAGTATTTATAATAAGAATGTTGTTTTGTTTTTTTCTACTACAATGTGAAACGTGATGATTCTGATCACGTGACACACATGTGCCCTTTGATCAGGGTCTTCACGGTATGATGTTTGTTTATGTTCTGTTACAATAAAGACAAGACAAACAATCAGATAATTATTAGTTGATATGTTCCATGAGGACCCTGACCACGTGACACCTAGGTTCCCCTTGATCAGGGTCCACACAGTTTGATATGCATATTATGTTACTTCACTGCATGATATGAAGATACAGTATGATTTGCATAAACAAAAAATTATTTTCTTTATACTTTGACCGTGAAGATCCAATTTGTGGGACTTACATATACACCATAATTGGGGTCAACGCGGTCAATATAGAGATCATATGTAGAGCAATTTAAAATGATGAGAGCATAGATAGGGAAGACAATTGCTTACCGGTCTATTTCTGCTTTTTGTTCAACACAGTGTTTTTAAGTGGTTTAATAAGTTAACTGCAAAATAAACGAAAATTATACTTACCAAAGATCAACCATTTATAACAGTTATATCCAAATTCGAATATTCAAGCCACGATTTATCTTTCTGTACACGAACATTTACCTATCTGTTTTCACAGCGATTATTATTATATTGTTGTTTATTCACTATATAATAAATAATGATTCAATAAAGGTTGAATTTTACTTACTAATATTTAGTTTCCTTGTAATCATATGTAAATCCATCCTTCTATACCCTTTGGAAGACTGTAGCGTTAATAACGTAATTGTACAAACCATTGCAAACAGCTTGGTGCTTGATCAGACGCCAAAACTTGGCGTCTGACAAAGCTACAAGCTGTTTGACACTCAAGGTGTACCTATTTTTCTAAAGAGAGTCAAATAAATATACATATTAGCAGACGCAAAAATAATTCAGAGGAAAATTTCGCAGACGACATGTGTCGGTTTTTCAAAAGATATAAGCTCAACTCTTTCACGTTCTATATGTCTGACCAAGATTGTCCTTTTATGTTTGATGTATTTCCGACCCTGGTCATTTAATCACGAGCCCATATGTGCGCGCAATATCGCACGCACTGAATTCATCAGAAGAATTCAACTTCTGTCTTCTCGCGATTCTTAAAACAAATGCAAATATATATTTTTCAGAACAGTCACGGAATGACTCGGAATCGCATTCAAGACAATGAACATTAAACATATACTTTCTACATAGTTTGTGAGCATTGGGTACGTTCAATTATGATCCAAGCAGACGGCAGTTTGATCAGATTCCATTTCATGCAGGAGAAGTTGACATTTGCAACAAAAGTGGACAATCTTCTATAGCAATTAATGGATATCAATTTAAATATACCATGACTAGACCACCTATTCTTCCCAAGATCTGATCTGTTCTTTCAACATGACATCGCAGTATTTTGATGTCTGATATGGCTCCAAACTGATTGACATATCAGGCATGAATGACATTACCAACACGTACATTTTCAAACTTAACGCGAAATGGTGTTTCTTCGCTGTTTATCCATTTTGGTTGGAGTCTTCGTAATATATTATGAAAACATCAATGGATCTACATTATTTGACCTTTTCGTTACATTCAAACAAAGATGACTCAGACAGCAGTTTGGGCAGATCACGTCCATTTATGCAGTAATTAAGAGTATGGGTTAGAGAAGAGATTACCTTAGACAACGTCTGCGGCTTCTTGTGGAACGTATGTTAAACTGCCACAGTTACAGACATGATGGAGTGAACCATGTTTTAAATATAGTTATGTCATTGAATTAAAGTAGTCAATTGTTAACTGAACATATAAGTGTACACGAGTTATATGCTTGATCCCCAGTATGCCTCTTAGTGTGTACCAACACGGAAATTTGATCATATAGCAGAAGCATTCGTAAGTCATTAGTCTGGAAACGGGCTGTTATGATTATGAATAGTTCCGATAAAAAAAGTTTCTCTTTTTTATCATTAAAAGCTTTGTCGCTACGTGTCAAGCAGTTTGGAAAAGGATCAGACGCTACGGTATTGCGATTACAGGCTTCTGGACAAAAGAAAGTGTACAGTCTGATTTACGATCAGAACCTGCTTACATTATACTATGATCATGGGATATAAAATGCCCTACATTAAAATCGGCATCCACTCAATGGTACAGAACATTGTTCTCTACTCTTTTTTATCAAAGTTAGCTTACAAGTTTTTGTATGTAGGTAGAAAAATAGATATCACGTCATTCCATTCCAAGTCAATGATATATGTAATAAGGGCGTCATGTGACATATTCAATAGAACAATAATTGAGTAGTTCCGGTATGAAATTGTCAAAATTTATCTAAATATGTCTAGGGGAACGATCTCCTTTACAATGAAAACAAAAAGGCTCAAGCAACATAAATTTTATTATGAACATACATCAATATATTATGTAAGCCCATTGTTTTATTTAATTCTGACTTCCAATAAATATGTAATCGACCAAAATATAAAAAAAAACGATTGACAGGTGGTGAGATTGTCAAGGATGTCGAGACTTCAAATAGCCAGTCATCTGAGAGGTGCAACGCTTGCGATAAAAATAATCTTGGTGCATTGCATAAAATTGAATCTGCACAAAATGTCATCTGATTCGATCATATTTGAACGTACCCATTGCTCAAACTCATTTGAGACAATACCAGTTTATTGTTTAATATCTTGAATTGTGATCTGAGTCACTCAGTGTCTGATCTGAACAAATGATATGTTTGCATTTGTTATAAGAATCGCGGTAAGACACAAGTC